>BCGM01000001.1:2562183-2742561 GCA_001599275.1 Wickerhamiella domercqiae
CCTCCAGGAGCTCCAGAGCCCGGAAGACCATTACCGCCACCGTTGTTACCGCTACCAGGGTTGCTCATTCCTCCAGGAGTTCCAGATCCTGGAGTTCCATTGCCGCCACCGTTGTTACCGCTACCAGGGTTGCTCATTCCTCCAGGAGTTCCAGATCCTGGAGTACCAGATCCTGGAGTACCATTGCCGCCACCATTGTTACCGCTACCATTGTTCTCCCCAGGACCCATACCGGTACTGCTAGGTCCTTCTATACACTCTGTACACACTGTTTGGTACACAGTCGATTCGGATATCGTTACACCCGGTAGAGTAACCACAGGGCCAGGAACTGTCATTCCGAGCGACTCAGACCCTCCATTTGAATTGACAATAGTCTGGCCTGGAAGAGTTACAGTGGAAGGAGGCAAAGTAGTTGGCTGTAGAACTGTCACAGTGGTGGGCATTTCAGGTATAACTGAGCTGCATAGGCTCGTTGAGATCGATGTGACAGTAACGGGAGCGCCACTTATGGTAGAAACAACAGTGAATGTTATAGCTTGAGTCTCCACTACCGTCGTAGCTGGTGCTGTGGTTGTGATGGTTGCAAGCTCTTGAATAGTAGTGGTTTGCTGTTGTGTGAGCGTAACAACTTGAGTTGCTCCGTTCTCTGTAATGGTGAGTGTTGTCATTTCCATTGATCCGCCCTCCGTTGTGGTCAACATCTCGGTCGTAGGAACGACTTCTGTCGACCCTGGCTGAGTTACAGTTACCACGCTGCTTCCACCTGGTATAGTCGATAAAATAACATCGGTCTCAGGCGGTGCTGTAGTAGTCAAGAATTGAGTTAATGGTACCGTAGTCTCGACTGTCTGACCAGGAAGTGTGGTAGTGAGATATTGCGTCTGCCCAGGTAAAGTTGTTGTGAGCAGCTGAGTGGAACTCAGCGTAGTCGTGTCCTCGACCGTAGTCCCTGGGGCAGTAATCGTCGAGCCTGGCAATGTAATTGTGGAAGCTTCAACCGATATAGTGGTAGGCATGACAATCACAGTTGACGGGGGCGCCGTGATTGTTTGGTCAGAGAGTATAATAGTCGACCCTGGCCGTGTGGTGGTAACTCCCGGTACTACCACAGTAGAAGAAGAAATCGAAACGACGATAGGTGGAACTGTTTCTCCACCTGTATCTGGTGGCGCTGTACCTGTATTACCTGTACCAGTATCTGTCGGAACGCTGGTATCAGGGGTATTTGAGGGAGTGCTCGTATCTGTAGGAGTACTTGTATCGGGCGTGCCGGTGTCTGTGGGAGTGCTCGTATCAGGAGAACCAGTGTCTGTAGGAGTACTCGTATCGCCAGTGCCAGAATCTGTAGGAGTGCCAGTATCTGTGTCTCCACCGGAAGTAGGGGTGGTATCACCAGTGTCACCTCCACCACCACCACCTGACGAGTCAGTAGGTTGTGGCGTAATGCTCATAGATGAAGAACAGCATTTATTACCTTTGAGCCAAAATGTATATTTGACGAAGTTGTCAAAGTCATTTTGCGACTTAAACTCTGTGGAGTTTGAAAGATCAAGCTTGACCATTCCCTGCTGTTGGGCTTGCCAGCATGCTTGACAGCCTGTTGTCGTATCCAAATTCGTATTCATTTGAGAACAGCATGAATCCGTCAACTCGCAGAAAGTAAGCTGTGTAGATGCATCTTGGCAGTAACGCCAACACTGATCATCAACATCATTGCTTGCAAGAAAGTCTACCGCATCAGTATAGGCATTGCAAGAGTCACCTCCAAATGCTCCAAATGTAGCAGAGACTGTGCCTAGCAACAATGACGCTGCAGTAAGCACACCTCCGTGCGCACGCATTTCTTTTTCGTATCAAAGAGCGGTGTGCCTCTAATCTGGAATACCATCTGCCTTTTAAGTCAAAGAATTTTTGGGCGGTCGTAATCTTCACTGCCTGCTGCCAGCAGAAATAAGGTTAAGTTTGCAGCCTATTGTCAAGACCGAGGACCCTTGCATTCAAGCTAAATTGTTGTCTTTGTGACTAATATCAGCGCTAATATCCGTGATTTTGACAGCGAGAAAGCTCGTACCCCGCAAGCGGCGGTAGCGTAACGACTAATCCATGCAACACCCATGCTGATGTCGCAAGCCGTCAATGCTACCAGAGGTCACGAGCAGTGCATTGTTGTGAGCTGCAAGAGTGTATTATGTGTACTAATCTGAGCCTGCCTGAATGCTGTTTGCCTGACTTTCACTTTCATCTAAAGTTGGCAGAGTCAAACATCTCCATCAAATCAATTGTGGGGCATCACATACAAAAAGGAGTGCAGATGAATAAAAGAAAATAAAATCGAAACGCATAAGTCATGAGGTGCTGAGTATCTTTGTTTGCTCAATGGGGACTTTGTTGCATATCATATCCGACTTTGACGTGTGTTTTTTTCATATTAGGAGGAGACGAGAGCTTGTAGCATCTCATATTTGCACCAGGCAACACCAGTATCGATATAGTTCCCGACATTAATGTCACTTTTTTTACTAATTTTCCAGTCACTCATCCAAGAATTGGCAAAGACATTAATCTTAGAATCACATCTCCCCTTGTAGCATCAATCGTAATTGCTCATCGCGGATATTGCTGTCAATAAACCCACTCGGCCCATATTGAAGAACATACAAAGTACACAAATTCCCTAAATGTCTTCGGAAGGAGAATGTGACTCGCTGCTGGATGTCGTTGAAGCTGAATGGGGTTGCGATGCCGATTTCTCTGAAACTGGTTGTAATTCACAGGCTTTTCGATACAGTCTGTATTCTTGCTTTTCTAGCAGAGAGATGGCTTATAGCATACTAGAAGAGCCCAATATAGCCTGTAAGTCATCTCTTTGCCTCCATGAACGTTTCTGACTATTTTCAGAAACCTCCCACGGCTCTCATGAAATTCGACCTAAATCTGGACGATGACCAGCTGACTCTTGCGACTATGCTGGATCAAAAGCTTCGAGAAAATGCATGTAGTATCCATACGCTCTCCTGCTGCATTTTAATCCCCTAGCGCTATCCTCGACCTCAACGCTCTAATTGTTCGCAGGAGAAACCATGTATAAGTAGTACAGTGAGGTAATTGTGATAATGAGTCAAAACACATGATTAAAAGAAACAGAAGATGAGTTCTGTCTCATCAATGTCCACAGCCGCATGATATATCTAAAGCTTCAAAAATGTTTGGGGTAATATATATTCTACAAATTAAGTGAATTCTTTTGCTTAGAGTAGCATTGCACCGAGAGCAAGTGCGGCGAGAGAGCCGCCAGCGCCGATAATAGGGGCAGCGTTAGCTACCTCAACATTGGTGTAATTGCCGGAAGAAGTAGCCGCTGCTACCGGTGCTTCACCAGAAGTGGAGGTCTCCTCACCGACAACGGTGATGGTGCGTCCCTCAACGACGGTGACGTAGGTGGTAGGTCCAGAACCGGAAGAAGTGGTATAATCAACAGGGGCCACAGTTGTAGGTGCAGCAGATGACACAGTTGTAGGTACAGCAGAGGCCTCCGAAGAGCTCTCGGCAGTAGCTGCAGAAGAACTCTCGGCAGTAGCTGCAGAAGAACTCTCGGCAGTAGTTTCAGAACAGCTCACGGTCGTAACATCAACAGAGCTCACGGTCGTAACTTCAACAGAGCTCTCGACAGCGCTAGCCGACTCATGGCGAGCAGGGCAGTCTGTAACCTCCGGTGCGCAAGAGATCACTGAAGAGATCTCTGTGGCCGTAACAGTGACCTCACCACCAGCCGAAGAAGAAACAACGGGAGCCACAGTGGTGACAACCGAGGCGCTCTCCTTGCGAGCAGGGCAGTCAGTGACTTCCGGGCCGCACGAGGTGATTGTCTCAATCTCGGTGGCTACAACAGTGGCATTGTAGTTAGTTGCAAGCACGAGCTGGGCGAGAGCAGCGGCAGAAAAGAGTGACTTAGCGGCAACCATTTTGATTTACAAAGAACGTGTACGGTGGTGGAGATGAAACAGCAAGGAGTCTCCTTTATATATTTTGCTTTAACTCGCTCAGCCGCACGGAGTATTTGCCGCGCGACGCGTGAAGAAAGTGCTTACGTGCCGCACAGAAACATTTGATATTCTCGAGTAAATTTTCTCGTATACGTATGTTTGCTTCATTTTAACGCGTCAGTATATATTGTTACAACAGAAAACGCGAAAGAAGCTAATTTCTGAATCCTTCGGTATTTATCAGGGTTGGGGTTACCTTCCGATTAACAACCAAGAAAGTAAGGAGAGGAAGATCGATGCCGCCGTTGAAAAGTTCACCGTGCGCCGTCAGACCCATAACTCCTTTGCCAATTAGATACGTGCCTCTCGAACTTGAATGTCTCTTCAACGTGGAGCTTTGCGCACCGAATGATTTAAATAATGACACAGGGCACCGTGCTGGATCGAATGAGATTCAAGTGCTTTTCTCCATGACGATAACGCTGTCGATGCTGCCAAAACCCGAAAATAGAAAGTATAAGCATGCCCCCGACATATGTGCATAAAGTAAATGCTGCCATAATTACAGCTCCTAGCTTCACATAATAGAAGCCAACACGACCACAATATAGCTATGTGAATACGATCACAAGACAGCTATATAAGTTAAATTTACAAACAACAACTTTCAGCTAAAAGGTTGAAGATTGGCTTAGACGTTGTTATACTAAATAGACCATCCTGACAAGCAATGAGCTCCACTTGTTCCTCGGGGCAATTACGAGAGGTGATTACGTGTGTGAATGGAGAAACACATATCCTTAAGTCTCCTCCAGTAGTTGTTACTTGCTGGCTTTGCTCAATAGAGTGGTCAAGATCGCATACTGATCACGCCAGCAGCAATTTTAGTTAGTTAAATAAAGACTGAGATTTGCAAGAGGAGGCTTGCGAGGTTATTAAACTGCGAAAGTGAGAGTCTTTATAACATTTCACTTTCACTAAGCTTGTTTTTCCATGGGCGCCGATCAATATTCCTGTCTATTCATCACTGTTTGCCACACTATGCCGGCCCTTCTAGTGTCACGTGCAATTGAGAAGAGAAAGTAGGCCCAGTGGCATGTAACTGATGGTGCGTAACTGATGGTGCGTAATTGAATTATATAATCATTCGTCACCTACCTCAAATTGGAGAAGTGTATAAATTTCGCGGTATGCAGCGCGAGTCAGCGGACCAGGTATGCGTTGAATGCAAGCGCGCCATCAGCGCTCCTGGGGACGAAATTGTATTCTGTAGCAACTGCAGAACACCTTATCACCGCCTATGTCACAATCCGCCTATTGACCGAATTGTTCTAGAGGTACCTGAGGTCCAATGGTTTTGCCAAGAATGTCAGGGCCAAGTACAACCGGACGACCATCCTCTGGAAACCGGATTAGTAGGGACCCGGCTGGATCCTGAAACCCGCACCGCTTATCTGACAGCTCTGCCAAAGCCTCAGCTCGTGCAGTTAATAAAGTATGCTGAGAGACTACATCCAGACCTGCCCATCTACTCACCTAACACACAAGCTATAGTAGAGCGTCTACACAAAGAAAAAACTGACATCGATGCACTGCACCAAAAAACACGCCCTGGAGGAAATGAGGATCTTATTGTAGACATTGTTACCGAGTCGGGCTCCCTTTCACTCCCCGAACTTTGGCCGGCAATTACTCAACGAGGAATGAATGTAGATGCACCAGCATTCAAGCACTCTATCATGCGTGCTTTACAACGATGCCTACGTAAGGGCAAACTAGTGGAGAGTCGTGGAAAGTACAGGTCTAATCCGGATTGGCGCCCTGCGTCGGATCAGCTGCTGGATCAGTTGATTCGAGGTGACGATAATGTGATGTTTGATTTCATGCCCTTGCGTGTGCCCGTACGTGGGGGAGAAGTCGAAGCCGAGAAGGGAGATATGTTTTCGCATAAAGTGTATGTATATTAATGTACAGAGAATTAACTATAATGGGGGGAGCAGTTCCGTTACAGCACAGCTCCGCTGCCATGAAAGGTCGCCTGGACGGCGTGAGGACTTAGCAAATCTCGCTGCTAGGTGCTGTGCAAAGAAAGCTGCTGCAGTGGTCGGAAGAATGTCTAAACCCGGCGATCGCTCCCGCCACAGACGCACTATCACAAGAGCCATGATGCAAGCGTTGAAGCCCATCTGCAAAAGCTCATCACTCAAGCAAGGGAAAAACGATTCCTGAACTACTTCCAGTAAAGCTTCCATAACTTTAGACATAGCTGCCAGATCGTTTGATAAGTTCGGAATCGACGTGGTTCTTAGTGCAGTTTCTGCCAGCGGCTCTGTCACTTTGGCAGTCCCCCCGTGCCAATCGTTCTTGTCTGTGGCTTGGTCTCGGAATGCTGCGACAACCTTTACGGTAAATCTTGTATAAAGGTAGACCGGTTCAATGAACTGGATAAGCGGCTTTTGTGTGAGATGTCGCCACTTGTCCCACCATCGTGCAGCCTGGAAATCAAACTCGCCCAGGGAAATCTTGAATCGGAAAAATCCCTGCGCTAAAGACTGCATCTCGAGCTCAGCAACCATGCAGCTGTCGAACGTGGTAGACAATGGACTCTCAAGTACACGCCTTGCCGTAGCCAACCCTGAATCGCTCTCTACGAGAGATTTGCGGCCGGTAAAGTTAGACGCCGCTACATGAGCGAGGAAGAGATGATTGTAGAGCCGTAACGTCACATGACTAAATGGTCCACTAGTAGATGCCATCGTCTCAAGGTGCTGTAATCCTACGCTTGACACGAACCACTGATCAAATATGCACTCTTCATATGACAAGCTATCAGCGAATTGCGAAATAACCGTCAGAGACTGTATGTATTCAGTACATTGTGGCGTATCCAGCATAGATGATTGTAACTCAACCCAAAGATGGCGAATAACAGCTGGGTAAACCGCTGCCCACATATCTGCAGGCCAGAACCTTATAGCGACCGCGCAGCAACTTGTAACCAATATGGGACAATGTCGCAACAATCTTTCCACGGTGACTGGAGTGTCCACCTCATCTGGCAGAGATATCCAGTGATTGTAGTTGTCCCTGAAATTTTGAAATAAACCCAGTATCTGCCCGTGTGGTAGGACACCAGCATCAAGCAAGGTAGGTCCTCGTCTTATAGCGCTCGGTTTTCCTCGAGCGGCCTGAAATAATCTGGAATATTCACCGAAGCCTGCTGGAGAGCGTATTGAAGAGAGTGCCGCACAGCTGAGTGACTCGCGGTATTGAAACCACTGAGAACTATTGTCCATCTCCTTAGAATGTGATGGCACTGAGCGGTGAACTAAGGGATAGCTTGAAGAAACGCTCGGCGGTGTGGTTGCTGATGATGGCGGGGTCGCAATTGCACCTGTAGAATTGGGCGGCGTTGCTACGCCTCCTGTGCTGGTGCTGTTGCTAACCCGGCGAGGAATATTTAGCACACCAGTAAGGCCAGAAGGCGGAGGATACACTCCCATATGATGATGAAAGGGCGCAGGAATACTATGTATTCCCGAAGGAACCGCTGCGGGAATTCCTGAAGGCAAGGCAGAATGTAACCCCGGAGGTATGCTACCCGATGTTGACGGCTGTATATGGCCTAAATATGGCATCATTGGTGGCAGTGGCGGCTGGGGATGATGTAGATTCTGGTGATGGTCATGAGATGACGTTACCTGTGGCGATGGATAAACAGATGTTGGTAGCTGTCCACCGCATTCGCTCTGCCGCGGTTGGGCTTGATTGATCGCTCCCAGGATCTCCGAAACATTTGCCTCGAGTCTTTTTAACCTCTCTTCTTCGGATTGGCTGTAAAACTGTTGATCTTCCCGGGGAGGTTGTGGAGGACGCTTCTGAACTGACGGCTTGGACTCATATTCGTTGTAGCCATTCTCGTAACTCGTCGGCAAAGCCATCATTCCATTGGCTGATGGTGATTCTACCTTAGTTTGCTGTGGTCTTTGGACGGAACCGAGCTGACCCGCATAGGACACGCATATGATGCCCTTCGTAAGGCATTTGTCACACGTTTCCGGGTCTTGCGAATAGCTGCACCTTGTTTTGGTAGTCCTACATGTAATACACGCTTTGGCATTGCGTCCACGGCGCATCTGGACTCCCAATAGTTAGATGTCTTCAGAATCCCGTAAATTAGATCGTAGTGGAGAGCTGCTTATGTGACTTACAGGGAGATAGATCCCACGAGACGGGACAAGGGGGAGTAAGGAAAATCGGATAAAAGCAACGTTAAGATTCTAAAATTCCTGTTTTTGGACAGTAAAAAAAATTTGTGAGCACGCGTGTAACTTTTACCTTAAAAATTCTTTTTAAGATTCCTTAGCGCTACGTCACTTATCTGATCCAATCTCAGCCGCCTCCGTTGTCGCCCTCTTCTTGCATATCCAAATTACGTATACCCAACAGAGAAAAGAGGGATCGACGGCGCTGCAGTCTATCATTGCGGCAAAGAAATGAGCTAAATGTTTGAGAGAGTGAAAGAATGCGATGCTTCCTAAGTTATAAGACTGGATTAAGCCTAAGGAGCTCACGAATGGTAAATTGTGGCCTCAGGGCTGGGGCAACCTTATCGAATCAGATGCGGCTTAGCCTCAGCTCCGGAAATTTTTTTTCGCAAAGATAAGCTAAGCGATATTGGTGTAGGTTAGGACTTCGCGCACGCACGTGTGATTATATAAATCGCTAGTAGAGCCAAGAGCTGAATCTAGAGCTCTTTTGGTTTATTGGATTCTCTAGGCCGAATCATCCATTCTCATAATACAACGCGACTATAGTCCATTTTTGTAGTGAAAGCCTTGCTTGCATATAACATGATGATTGTAGCTGAGTAGAAGTAATGACCATGTCCTCTAGAACCTCGATATAAAAAGGCGCCAGCGAACTCCAGTCACATGTATGTTCAGCGATGCGCGATCACACAGGTTTGGCGCGTCTTATTCCGGCTCTTCTGTCACGGTACCTACCTCAAGACCGACCGATCATAAGCACCCTTCGGAATATCATGACAGGGATCTGTACTTCTAGAAGCAAACAACCCCTTCTTTTCCTTGGGTTATGCGCTGTTTTCAGTAAAATCGGACACATTTAGCCTTTGTTACTCCATTTTTCATATTGGAACGAGAACTCGCCCGCCTACTGACGACTAAGCGTCGCACATCGTATATGCGTCGCGGCTGCTGCTGCCTTTTCAGCAGCCGCAACCGACCGCCTGGACTATGGGAGCTGGACTTCCTCGTCCAGACGCCTGAGTTGCCAAAGCGGGTACCTCAGCTTGCTAGTCTGCGCCGTCTCCCCTTGCAGTCAACACAAGACCCTCCACGGCTAACCCAAAAGCTTGGGCTATTAGGATCGCTCTACCGCCGTCGAGATTATAGAGCTATGGAGCATCTGTTCGAGGCAATTCCGCAGCTTCAGCGACGTCCGGCTGCTGTGAACTGGATGATACGGGCTTACTGTGCCCAATACGAATTCACAGTTGCCATGGCTGTGCTTATCGAGTTCAGCGATATTGTGTCGACATCAGCGGTTTGCCAGTTTCTGAGACGTATTGCTCGAACCTCGCGCAATGCCTCGGCCGCTGAGGATATCTGGCGACGATTTGGAGAGCGCGGACCGGAGGTAGCTGCCAATACACTTCTATGTCTCCGCGCTTTAGGTGATGATGCCCGCTACGAGTATATTTTACGTCACAGCCGGAGCAGATGGGGAGCTCAAGCTACTGAGCTGGTCCAAGTTGCAGTTTTTGATGCTGTGTTATCGGAAAACTGGGACGAGGCGCTCGCACATAGTCGTAAGCTGCTTTCACGCCCCCACAATCGAGCTCGCAATGCCTACATGTGGGCTGCTGATGAGCTTGGCCGAACTGCGCGCTGGGACGCACTACAAGCTCTAACGACCCTAATGTCCTCCGACCTTAACTTCACGATTGGGCCCCAGTTTACCGAATTTGCTATTCAGCAAATACCGCGACAATATCCTGAAGTCCTACCTCATGAGTGGTTGAAAAAATGCACAGCACTCGGCTGGCCTATTGGTGCAGGATCGGTAAGCCGTATGTTGAAAGAACTGGCTGTCCGCTTCCCTCACAGGCTGCAAGATATCGAAGCTGCGCGCCGAGGCATCCAAACGCCCTCCCTGGGCTTTGGACCGGGATCTGGTGACCCTAGCTTGGCGCTAATGCGTCGACGTCCTGCGGACTGTGTTGCTATCTTGGACGACATGGTTCGACGTGGTATTCGCCCGTCCTATTTCCACTGTGTATGGGCGTTTGAGGCACTTTGTCGTCGAGACCATGAGACATTGCCAGCTTTGATACAGCGGATAACAGATTGGGGTTACTCTAAGCATTGTGCTGGAATAGATCTTGCTGTGGCAGAAGCTGAGTATCGAAAGCATGCGACATCCGAGAAAGCGTTGCCGTTATGCTACGAGCTTATTGCGACTTTCCTATCTGAATACCCACTAGTTCAACATGACCGCATCCATTTGACGCGCCTTGCAGAAATGCTTCTCAGTGCTGGCGATGCTACGAGTAGCGGGCGCATTCTAGATCACCTGAGACAGACGCAAAGCCCCGGGTTACGATATACCGCTAGAACTCATGATTCTGCGTCCCTATCATTGAGTCTACGCTCTCGTTTAGCGGAGAATGCCCCTATTACGCCATACATGGACGAGATTTTGAGCGATCGGCCTCTTATATTGCTAGATGCGAAGTTCCGCCGCGTTCTTCGGCAAGCACTAAAGCGTCGAGGCGAGTCGTCAATTATCATGACGCGGGTGGAGGCACATAATACCTGGGTCGACAGAGAAATAAGTTCTGAAATTCAGCGCATTATGCAGTTTTCTCCTGCTTGAAATTGATAAAAAATAATTGCAAAGGGTAGCTGGACTACTCTGCCACTGTACATATATAGGATAAACGTTTCCTCTTGCTGCAATACGTGCAAACTCGTATATTGGAGGCTAAACATTATTTCATCGAGTAAATGGACCGTTTTATGTTCTTTCATCGCCCTGTACTAGCTATTATCTCGGTGTTCGATCGGTAATCGATGTGATGGCCACGGACGCCAGTTTGAGAGCCAGTAGCCATCTTTAATCCATTTTTAGCTTCAGACTTGATATCAGAGGCTTCCGAGAAATCTCCTCGGGTAACGAATCGTTTTTGAATACAGTTTTCCTTATCACCAACACGCGCTCACTGACATTTAAGACGGCTCAGTAATCTGGCTCGTTAACCAAGAACTTCTCTGATGCAGGTAGAACAGGAAATCAAAGCCTTCGGTGGTATTATTTACAAGCTGTCGCACAATTCTAATGTGCTTGGCTGCCAAATGCAGCTGAACTTGTTCGTTCCCCATGGTGCCAGCTCCAAGCCGGCTTCTGTGCTATATTACCTCGCTGGACTGACTTGCACTGGTAACAATGGTCTTGAGAAAGGCTTCTTCACACCGTTTGCAGCAAAACACAATATCGCAATTGTGTTCCCTGATACGTCGCCTCGAGGACTCGGCATCGCAGGAGAGGATGAAGGCTGGGACTTTGGTACGGGCGCTGGATTCTATCTGAACGCAACGAAGGCGCCTTTCAAGGGCCACTACAATATGGAGTCCTACATTGTCGAGGAGCTTCCTACGGAGTTGCGCAAATTTGCCAGTGACAAAATCAACTTCGACAACGCCGGAGTGTTCGGGCATTCGATGGGCGGACATGGCGCATTGACTTTATTCTTACGCCATCCAGGGCTCTATCGCAGCGTTTCAGCATTTGCGCCCATTTCCAATCCTTCCAATTGTCCTTGGGGACACAAGGCTTTCGGAGGTTATCTCGAGAGCAAGGAGGAATGGGCTGGTCACGATGCCACTGAGCTTGTGACGAAATATGATGGACCTACGCCGTCTATCCTGATTGATGTTGGCTTAGGCGATAATTTCTACAAGCAGGGGCAGCTGCTCCCAGAAAATTTCGAAAAGGCTGTAGAGAAGTCCAAGTTCAAGGGCAAGGCCGATATTCGTCTTCATGAAGGGTATGACCATTCGTACTTCTTTATTTCATCCTTCGCCGAGGATCACATCGAGCACCACGCCAAGTATCTTGCGTGACTTCAGGTAAAGCTCTGAAAGGTGCTGCAAATGGAAATCAACCCGCTTGTCGCAGAGAGTCGACTATAGACAATTTAAGGTTACATACATACCCACTTGCGTTAAAAGTTCCTTCAAACTTTAGGCTTACATGCTCAGAGACCTCGAATTGCATCGTAAAGTTGCTTTACACCAATATTCTCGGTGCAAGGGTGAGGCAGCGTCGCCTATACATGGGCAATCTGTATATCCACTAGAATCTTCTAATCCCAAAGGCGGTAACGATCACACTGAACCAATAAAAAAGCTAATAGAACTCGCCGCACTAATAGGCATCCGGTTGTTTAAGAATATAGTCCACGGCCTGCTCTATGGTGGTGATCTCGTTGGCATCTTGGTCTGGGATCTCAATGAAGAACTCTTCCTCGATGTAGAAAAGTGCATCCACCACATCAAGACTGTCGAGTCCTAGCTCTGCAAATGTTGCTGTTGGAGTGAGTTTGGATTCTTCGACTTTGTCGCAGTTACTGAGAACACCGAGAATGCGTTCCTGCACAAACTCACGCGTGAGTGGTCCCGGACCGCCCGAGTAGAGCCGGAAGGCGGCTTTCGGAGCCAAATCTACTCTCCGAAGTACTGAAGCCGAAAGAGAGCTTGTCGCCGGGAGCGGCGCTTGAAGCATTCCAGCCGCCGACCTCGACGCCAGACGAGCCAATCTCTGGCGAAGCATTCGACGATTAGTAATGCCGCGTCCCATGCTTCGGAGCTATCACTCATCATCCACCAGCATACGCTCTTCCCATCACAGGTCGTAGTCATATAGTCACTCCTCACGCGCTGGTCACGTGCTTAGTTTAGGCTGCTGGACTCTGTGGACGTGGGGAGGAAGTGAAGCCCAAGGACCTTGTTGAACTTGCTCTATTGTGCGAGCCACGAACTATGAATTAGTAGTTGATTGAAGCTAAAGTAAATTGCATATCCTGCTTTTTTGCATTTCATTATTAAATCGGCATGGGGTTCTACTATTGACAGCCTACATGCTTATCAAGTCTAGTCTAAGCTAAGGTTTAGCCCCAAGTAATTAACTGATAGATTGACCTAGTGTTTTGATGTTAATCTTGGAGCTCTGTGATATCCGTGAAAGAGGCCTGTAGACCCAAAACGTTTAGGAACATATTAAGATCCGCGATTTTGGCAGCATCCTGAGTCGCATTTGCCTCAGTCATGGTACCAAAGATTCTCTCGCGCACAGCGTCCAAGAGCACGCGCTGGCGATCTAGATCGTTGAGATCATTCAGCGGTAAGGCTAATGATGCCAGGAAGTGCCATGCTTCAGCGCTTGTGCTCTCTGTGGAGAATAGCTGTGGCAATACCGGTTCGAGTTTCGCAAACAGATCCCCAAACGTCTGCTGCCACATTGCCTGCTCCTCTGCAGGACGTTCTTCTTGTAGCATTTCTGCACGTGATATAAGTACAACAAGTAGCGACTGGCCCACACGACAGCGGGCAACCTGCTGCGTGCTCTTGTTATCGCCAATCAGCGCGACAACACCCACGACTGTAGCATAGTCTGACTCGGAAATGAGATGGGCTAGCGGTGGGTGCACAGTATGAGAAAATAGGTCCACAGCAGCCAAATTTTCCGGATGCCGGATCACATCCCAGTCGCCAATGTGGAGACATAGTCGAGTGAGGATGGTCAACCGCCTCTTAGGATCGAGGAATGGGAAGGCTCGGGGCACGAGCTTCTTGCCCTTGGCGTGTCCCAGCATCAGCACGAGCGGGTGCTGACCCTCCTTGTCGACAGGAGCGAGTACCTGAAGAGACTCCCATAGAGCATCCACTCGCTCACCCATTCCAGCAGCCCAAGCAGAGGCAGACTCATCTTCTGGCGGCGGGCGTTCTCGAATGTGTGCCTCAACCTCCAGAACAGCGTCGAAGGCTACCTCAAGCTGCCGCAGCACCTGTATATCCGTGTATACGTCCGGAATCGTCGCAGAAACACTGGTGTCTAAGGCATCGGTCAGGTCAAGAGCCAAACGAGGTCGGACAGCAGTTCCTCGCGTACGGAGGCGCTTCGGCTTGTCCTCTGCAGATGATTCGGCACCTTTTTCGGCACCTTTGCCGGTCTCTAGCTGCTCCTTAAGCGCTGCAGCCGCCTCTGCGGCCTTTTCCGCCCGTTCGCGTGCCCGCGTATTTACGCGTTCAACCGTATCAGCGACTTGCTGTTGCATCTGCTGCAGCTTGTCGCCACCACTGCGTCGCTGGCGGCGCCGCATATAGGAGTTCGCGAGCTCGCGAACACGCTCAGCCTCCTGCTCCTTGGCCGCAGTACGCTCAACGGAATCGTGCTGCAGAGATGTACGTACTTGATAGTAAAAATCATCAGCTAGAGGGTCTGAGCTGACCAGTTGTTCGAGCTGGACACGCATCACAAAATTACGGTCTCTCTCACCCATCATTCCGTTGTACCAGTCGCGGTCACGACGACTCATGGGTGACCGCGCATTGGAATGCGCTGCCGGATATCTGCGCGAGTGCGGCTGTGAGAATGCGTGGGCAGGCGATTGCGACTGCTGGGATGACCTGCGCGGCGATTCGTGCTGCTTTAAGAGCAAATCTGACCTTGCCTGAGAAATGCTGCCAGCAGAAGTGCCAGCCAGCCGAGTAAGAGAGTATCCGGCGGTAACTGGCTTGGCAAGCTGAGAGCCGTCCAAAGTAAGTCCATCAATAAGCGGCTCTGATTCTTTATCCCTTGGCGGTGTCCTTTTGTCGCCTCGCTTCCGCTGTGATTTTTTATCGTTGATCCGCGACTGCTTCGCATTATTTTCAGCACTCACAGCACTTGCCGCCTCTTGTGCAGGTAAAGAAGCTCCTTCAGACGCCTTCGAATATGACTGTGAATCAACCTGCAATTCCACCTGCGGGTTCTGGCTTGTGGGGGGTTGAGTAGGTGTCTGAGGGGCCAACTGGGCGGGCACCTGAGTATTTGTCGTCGCCGCTGCTTGAGGAAAAGAAGGCAGCTGAACATTTTCTCTAACTCCGGGGGCCAGAGGCTGAGGGGCCCCCTGTGCCATCTGAGGAACCTGAGGAATCTGAGGCACCTGGGGGGGCATTTGCGGGGGCACCTGAGACCCAGGAATCATACCAGAACTGGGAGGAACACCCGGAGCGCCTGGGAATGGCATGGGGTAGCCCATCCAAGGCATCATCGGGGAAGGAAACCCATAATATGGCATCATCATCGGATATGATGGCATTCCTGCGCCACCAGGCCCCATCGGCATACCGCCAGCGTTCCCGGGCGGCGGGAAGGGTCCCGAATGGCCAGGCATCTGGGGCTGGGCCCAAATATCACCGTTAGGCACACCAAAAGGTGCCGCAGGAACAGGCTCGACAGCGTCTAGCTCGTCCGCATTTTGCGCGTAGTTATATGACCGAGCTTGCGACTCGTCAATCTCCGCGTCTTCGAAAAAGGACATGAAGTGGCTGCTTAGTGAGCGAACGGTTTGTCAAGGGCTGGCTGGCCCCAAGCGGGAGCTGGTGAATTTACGGCGACTACTCGACTGCTCTTGCCTGACGCTACATTACTTTTTGAAATTACTATGAGAAGGCTGTCGCTTCCTTTACATAATAGATACAAGACCGCATACACACAGGCCCGTCTATGCATGGTATATGCGTAACAAATCTACTCTTTCCCTAGTCTATTCGAGATCGACAGATCTCTTTAAGTCTGCTATCAGAATAGAGGTTTAACTGCTGCATGATACTTCAATGAGGCATTGGACTGAATACAGCACCTATATAGGAGTTCATTGTGCAAATCGCGCACTCCCGTGAAATCACCTTTTAGGCTACCGGGGCTGTGTTACCTTTTATTTCTAAATCCAGGCTAGGAAGCTAGCCTTATGTAGAGAATCTCGGCATCTGACGGTCACATTAATTTATATATTGACGTTATATCAGAGTTCAAAGAACCGCTCAAGTGGATAAGTAACAGTCCGAGCGCCACGATCTTATTTTAGCACATCATCTAATATCTGGGCTTATAAGTCAGACTACGTGAGCGCGTGGGTCTTTATATTGGTCCGTTAAGAGGTATTTTTTTGGTCACGGCAGGCGGATGAAGCGCTCCAGACTAAAGTCTGGCGTCATTGCTACAGTTGTGGTCCTTTATATTATAGGGCTGGTCTCTTACTTTTCCAGGAGCCCTACTACCGCCTCCCTAGTGCGAGGAAAGGAATCGGGCGATGCCACGCCGGAGTGGGATAAATACAAACGAGAGAATGCAAGTTTGGTCGTTCTGTGCCGTAACGAGGATCTCTCCAGTATCACCAGAGCAATCATGAGCATCGAAGGTGCCTGGAATCATCGGTATGGTTACCCGTATATTTTTATCAACAACGAGGAGTTCACCCCCAAGTTTAAGAATGTAACAAGCTTACTTGTTCGCGAAGCTCATTACGATGTGGCTCCTGAAACTCAGTGGACTACCCCTGAATGGATCGATGAGGAAAAGGCTACCAAAGGTCGAGAGTACCTACAATCCAAGAATATCATCTACGCGGACTCGGTGCCATATAGACACATGTGTCGATTCTTTGCTGGCTTCTTTTATAAGTCTCCAAGTGTACAGAACTACAAATATCTCATGCGTCTTGACAATGATGTCACTCATTTGTGCCAGATTCCTTACGATCCATTCCGCTTAATGCGTGAATCTGGAAAGCGATATGGGTTTGTGATTGCTGCGATAGAATTTATGGACACTGTTGCTACACTATGGGAGGACACTTTGAAATTCCTGGAATACTTCCCTCAGTATGTGAGTCCCAATAATTTGGCGCAGTTCGTGAGCGACGATGATGGCGCCTCCTATAATGGTTGCCACTTTTGGACTAATTTCGAAGTCGTGGACGCAGATTTCTATCGCGAAGAGGCTTACACTAACTACTTTGAATTTCTCGATCACATGGGCGGCTTCTACTACGAGCGTTGGGGAGACGCACCTGTCCACGCAATCGCTGCGTCGCTATTTTTGGACCGTGATGAAATACACTTTTTCGAAGATATGGGCTATTTACACCCGCCCTTCCAGCATGTTCCAGAAAATTTCATCGAACGCGGGCTGAGATGCTTTGCAGATCCTGGTATCTCAGTAGACTGGGAAGGATTCAGTTGCCTTAAACAATACTACGTCGCACAAGGTATAGACCTCCCTCCGGGAGTCTCAGCATAGTGCCTTTAATCTCCAGACTACGACTACGAGAAAAAGTGTTATATACATACTAATAGCAGCTGCCGCCAGCCTATGCAGGGGCGGGTCTTTTTACACCATACTTGGACCGCGACGTTTTCCGCCCGACCACGCCAGCGAGGTCGAGTGTTCCACGAACACACTTGTACTTGACACCAGGCAGATCTGGAGTACGACCACCGCGAACAAGAACCACTGAATGTTCTTGCGCGTTGTGGCCCTCTCCAGGAATGAAGGCCGTGATGATTCGCCCTGTGGTGAGCTTAACTCGGCACACCTTACGATTGGACGAGTTAGGTTTCTTTGGCTTCATCGTCATAACCTTGACGACAACGCCACGCCTCTGGGGACATCGCTGTAATGCTGGAGAGCTTGACTTGGCGGCATTAGCACGTTTTTTCAACGTCTTGAAATTACCTCGAGCTAAGATCTGGTTGATCGTAGCGTAACCTCGTGCGGTTGGAGGAGTCAGTAGCGTTTTTGGGGCAAAGCGCTCAACACTGCTCAATTTTAGGGAGCTGGCAAAAGCCGCCCGACAGTCCCCTGCAACCCCTGAAACTATCCTTCGTAGCCCGAGACGAATCATGTGTGCTTATGTCATCGTCACTGTCTCGGAGATCATCAATCGTGATTAGCTTGCACCGCGATCCGTTGTTCATCAGCTTTGCCGGAGACAAATGTTTAGCAAGTAGACCCAACCCAAAAGTGTGAAATCATATAGAAAATAGATGGTGATAAAACAACTCCAGTCGAAGGGTGAGTTCTGGTTCTGGGTTTGCGAGCGATCATGACGACTGGTGTACAATCTTCTGGAGAATTCTCTGTATAGTTGATGGTTTGTGTTTTAAGCGTGGAGGAGACATAGGCTTTCTTACTGTTTGCAACTGCTGTTTACTTGTTGCGTGTTTAACCTTGACCAAGGATTTCGAGACAATATCAAGCCGAGGTCCATGCAGGGCCTCGCGAGAAACATCGCTTCTGCTATTTTCTTTCTTCAAACTTGAGTAAACTGAAGATCTTGATGGCCGTAATTGTGGTTTTGGTGGAGGGGGGTGGGATATATATCGGGCAAATGCGTCTCCGTCCGCAGAACCATTAATTGCATTCCAGTACTTTCCGCGTCCAAAGGTAAGACCCCATTCGTCCATTTCCGCTGAAGTATATCCTCCTGGTAGCTCTGGCCATCCTTTTCCATGACCAGAATCTTCGCTAAGAACAGAGATATCTCCGGAGGGGGCGTCAGTATCAAGGCTAGAGTACGAGACTGAATTGGCATCCCCTTCGGCTTGTGCTGCTGGT
This sequence comes from Wickerhamiella domercqiae, assembly GCA_001599275.1. Taxonomy (NCBI): domain Eukaryota; kingdom Fungi; phylum Ascomycota; class Dipodascomycetes; order Dipodascales; family Trichomonascaceae; genus Wickerhamiella; species Wickerhamiella domercqiae. Next base: position 2,580,855 of record BCGM01000001.1, read on the forward strand.
ATCGAAAATGGGACCCATTGTCGAAATTCTTCGATCAGGCTCTCCCTAACGTACAAGTATGGTGGGTACCCTAGAGGGTGAGTGCCCACATGCTCCTCTTCAGCAGACGATTCAGACGTGCTGAAGAAGTTTTCTGGGGTCTCGGACGACAGCATGTAATATTATTCCCTTCTTTGGCCGGAACAGGTTCAGCAGCAGCCGGGTGTCTTTTTGTATCTCGGCATTGGTTTGAAATTCGAAAATTCAGAGGCTGCCGATCTGAATATTCAGAAATTCAGGAAACACATTCACTTAAGTCGGTCTGCGAAAGCGGAAAATCCAAATATATATTTATATATCTATATCAATTTCTATATGCACAGAGCTACCAGCTCAACCGACTCAATCCCGCAGCTATAGTCTCGCCCACTCTGGTCTCCCAGGCGCTAAACTCAATCTTATGAGCAGGAAGGAATCGAACTAAATCTTTACGTGTGATCAAGCCCACCAACTTTCCTCGATCACATACAAATATAATCTGTGGCCCTAGATTTGCAAATATTCCATTCACATCGACCAGCGACGTTTCAGGCGTTACCATTAATGGGCTGGTGTTTACCTCTTTGACTGACCTGGCTGGAGTGACAGATCCTATGAGGTTATGCTCCGAATCAACAACAGGGTATGTAGAGTGATCATTCCCAGCTTCAGATGCATCCAACACTGCGACTGGATAAACCATTATGTCCGCAGCCTTTTTGCCCTCAAGGCCTTCCTTATCTTCCGCAGACACAAACGGATATCCGTTGGCAAGAATGGCCATATCAGCTATACCTCCAGCGCCTACCCAATTGGACACTAGTTTCGTCACCCCCACCACAATCATCAGCGGTATAATATAGTATAACGCTCCAGTTATCTCAAACATAACTACAACCACTGTGACAGTTATATGCATAACCCCTGCGAGCAAAGCGCCTGCACCTAAAAATGCAAATGTTCCTGGATTAACTACGTTCACCCAGCCAACAGAATCACTTATCCACCACGCGACAGTGCCGACAAACCTGCCAAAGAGGGCCCCAATGGCCAGTGAGGGAACAAATATACCAGCTGGTATTTTCGCTCCATATGAAACCACAACCAAAGCCATACGTATTATACACGCCAATGCCAAACTAAGCAAAAGCTGCCCCCTATTTGAAGTATCACAGGTCGGATGAGTTTCCCCACCATGCTCACACTCATGAAAAAGTATTTGCATGCTTTGTGTCATGTCAGTACGTAGAAATTGATTGAAGAAACAGACTAGTGCAGTAATCAGCGCAAGTATGCCAACTTCTTGCAGAGGATAATTGGCCCAAAATCGCTTTCTCATTGCTACAACTCTCATGTTCACACTGATGATAAGCTGGCCCGCCAGCCCACCAAAAATTCCAAGGACTATGTAGAATGGAATTTCGAAGATATGCCACGGCCGGTCGTACTGTACACTGAAAAGAACCATTTGACCTGTGCGAAATGGGTTTAATAGGGATAACACAGATGTGGCGATAAGGCAGCAGAAGTACGCTCTCCACATACCAGGAAGTTCGACAATTGACTGGGACGTGAGCTCCTCAATTGCGAATAGGACGCCTCCGATGGGCGAACCAAAGGCCACAGCCACTCCCGCTGCGCTACAAGCCAAAACAAGGTCACGCCGCTTAGAATGGCGGCCCTTAAGCTTAGCTGAAGATAGATGCTCGCCAATCAGATTGCCTACGCAGGCCGCATAGTGAACAGAAGGGCCCTCCTTACCGACACTTAGCCCAGAAGCAATGACTAGAGGAAGAGCCATGACTTTAGCCATCAAGACGCGCCAACCTAGAAACCCGGGCTGCAGAAAGCCTCCAATTATGCACTTTATTTCGCTGATTCCCGATCCCGCGGCTAAAGGGTCCACCTCAAGAACAATCAGGCACGCAGCGCAGGCGAAAAGAACTGAGCCCAGGACGTACACTGGAAACTCCAAAGGCCATTCGCGCCAACCAACACACTCTTGCTCTGATTGACCCAAACAGCAAAAAGATTTGTTTAGATAAAAGGCATATGAGCAGTAACCCTCCCGCAGGTCACCAAGAAATCCTGATGTTATGGTCATAACCACGGCAACAAGACCAATCAAAGTGCCCGAAACTGCAAGCACCACCCAGCTTTGTACCCCGATAAGCGCTCGACGGGCAGTACTTATATGGCCAGCGCGGTCGAGTCGAAGTTTGTTTTCCTGCTCAGCATCTGCGACCCAGTCTATTGTTCGATGGAATCGGTCCATCTTTCATATAGTGCGTAAAGTTACCTGTCCTTGGGCCACCCGAGTTTATGCGTATTGCCGGACATGCAGGATTATACACAATGCATGCTCAGCCCTGACTGAGCCGCTATGATGATACATTGGCGACAAATGCCTGCATAACGCGATTCAGCCCACCGAATCACCGGAACAATAGTCAGATCACATCGTGGTTTTGCATGCAGTAGAGATTTGACCTTTGCGACACGAATCTTAGCTGGAAGCTCCGCTTTCTCGAACCAACAAAATAATTTGATTAAAAAAAATAAGTTAATTTGAAAAAATAACAACACGCGGTGCTCCGATCTACTGACGGTCTCTTCTCCGCTACGCATATGCACGCGAAATAGATCGACCTCTCTTACCTTATAAGACTATCCTTCACACTGTTAGTCCGGGCCAGGCAATCAATACATTGCCCACGACAGAAATGGATTCTGTGGTGAGTCTAGTAGCAAGGTATAGCGAGGTTCAAGCAAAAGAATCAAGCTACGGCTATGTCCCTAATTTGCCTGCGAACATTGTTGGCGTTGTGCTCTTCGGCATCATCCTCCTTCTAAACGTGGTTTTCGGTGTTTGGCTCCGCCAGTGGTGGTTTTTTGTGAGCTATACTTGTTGTGCAATTTTAGAAATTATTGGGTATGGCTCTCGGATTGCAGCTCATTTCAAACTGTTTGATTTTCAAATCTTCACGATGCAACTTTGTACACTTATCATCGCTCCTGCTTTTATGTCGGCCGGTATATATTACCAGCTCGCCAAGATTGTGACCGTACTTGGTCCTGAGCATTTTTCCATTATGAGCCCCATGTATTATAATGCGATATTCACAACTTGCGATGTTATCAGCCTGGTAGTGCAAGGTGTTGGTGGTGGTATAGCCTCCTCTAAGACTCATGATCAAGCCGTGACCGGAGCCTGGATTATGGTAGGCGGTATTGCATTCCAAGTAGCTAGCTTGGTTGTGTTCTCCGCACTCTTTGCATACACGATGTATCAAGTATGGAGAGCACGTGGCGACACGCGTCTGTATGACCCGAAGTGGCAACATATTTGGCAGAAACGCATTTTTTCGTTCTGGTTCCCTGCAGCCATTGCCTGGTCGCTGCTCTTTTTAATTATTCGCAGCATATATCGTGTGATTGAGCTGGCTGCCGGTTGGGATGGCTACATCATCCGCACTGAGCGCTACTTCTTAATTTTAGACGGCCTCATGATTGTACTGGGAATGGCTCCTCTCACTCTGCTACATCCTGGGTTCGTTCTTGGTCGTGAAGTGATACCTGTTAAGGGTCTCCACAAAGAGGCTGCCGCAGTTGATGATTATAATGACTCGTTGATCGGAAAGGAATTTCATGAAACAGAGTTTTAGGCTGGCTCCTGGGTAAATAAGCATATTTATACCATGTTAGATACACACTTTATCTTTTGCAGGTGACTTTCAACCTTGTTAAAAAAACATAGGCCATTGTGCGCAGCTGACATATACCGGCGACACGTTGAGACGCGAGACTAGCCGTACAATGGTGGCACCGGTACGAATGCCACACGCTCGGATAAAGCGTATAATGAAAGAGGATCCTGAAATTATGGCCGTCTCAAATGCAGCCGTACATACCATGAGTGCTGCCGTGCAACTTTTCATATGTCAGTTTGCCGAGCAGGCATTGCTAAACGCTAAGGCAGCGGGTCGTCGACTGCAATATAAAGACTTCGCGCAGGCAATCGCACAACAAGAAGAGCTCGAGTTTCTTGGGTCTATCGTTCCTCAAACCGTGCCGCTTTCAGAGATTAGAAGGAGGAGGGACGCTGCTGAGCTAGAGACTCCGGAACCAGGGCAGACACAGATTCCATTCCCAAGAAGAGAAGATCTCATAGAAGCTGAGGCTGTTGAAGGAGCTGGTGGCTCCGAGGCGGCGAACTCTGATTCTGACGTATAGTTGTCTGAAGAAATCTAACTTTACTTTCTATATACTGTCGCAGGTATCTATCAATGCATGCATATCTATGTCCCAACTGACTACTTAAGTCGTGCAGAGAGGAGGTTGCAATCAACACGACGCTGCCAATGAGCTGGCCTCTCTCTCGTAAATCATTTGAAAAGCAATCCGAGCGTAAACGGCGGGAGCGTCAAGCTTGTATAGAGAATCTTCCGGAATACTCTCAGCCCTTGACATTCAAAGAACGGCAGCTTCTCGACTATGATATTCCCACAGCAGTCAACTTGATACGTAAAGGAGACTTCACCCCGTTGGAACTTCTCCGAGCCTATGGAAAACGTGCAATTGAAGCTCAGAGCTTGTGGAATCCTCTTACTGAAATAGCTATTGCAGATGCAGAGCGCTGGTCTGCTGATCCGGAATTGCCGTTAAAACCCCTAGCAGGATTCCCAATATCTCTTAAAGACCCCATTCAGATTGCCGGATACGACTCTACGGGTGGTTTTGGTTGTCTTATCGGTAAGACCTCTTCCGAGGATGGCGCATTGGTGAGGTTACTGCGTGATGCCGGAGCAGTTCCATTTGTGAAAACTAATATACCCAAAACTATGATGTCAATCGGCAGTTATAATGATATATGGGGCCTTACGACTAATCCTAACAATCCAGACTTCTCTCCTGGTGGTTCTAGCTCAGGAGAGGGTGCTCTGATCGCTTTTGGGGGATCCCGCATAGGTGTTGGCACTGATATTGCTGGTAGCGTTCGCGTGCCCGCACACTTCTGTGGCATATATAGTATACGGATGACTTCATGGCGATTCCCCTGCTTGGGCGATTCATCTACAGACGCTTCTGGGTTCGAGGGGGTTCCTTGCGTCTCATCGCCAATGGCTCGTTCTCTCGCTGATCTACGGTATTTCATTGAGGCAGTATTTGCTCAAAAGCCATGGGAGTATGATTATCAGCTAGTCCCACTTCCCTGGCGATTGTCTAAATTGCCAGCTGCGCCAAAAATTGGAATTATTCGCAGTTTGGAATTTTTGCCACTTACGCCAGTTATGACTCGGGCTATGAATTTAACCGAAGCTGCATTAAAGAAAAGTGGTTACCAAGTTGTAGAGTTTCAACTTCCGAAAACAGGAATTGTGTACGACGACCTAGCTAATCGCCTATTCGTCGCCGACAACTTCCAGACCATTCACCGAATGATGCAGTACGGGGAGAGATGCGACTCTTTAGTTAGTCGCGTATATAACTATTCACGACTTCCTTACATTTTTCGGAAGCTATGGGAAGGTCTTCTGCGTCTGCTTGGATATGACCGGCTGAGTACTGAGCGGTCTTGGATTGGCGACTTGGACGTTTCCGGCTATTATGATTTAGTGTCTGAACGTGAAACGCTACGACGCGACTTCAGCGATCAATGGAAGAAAAGTGGTATTGATTTTCTGATTTTGCCGGCTGGGCCCAGTGCGGCGGTACCTGTAAATTTTCCCCAATCTAGCCACATGTGCATTTACACTGACTTATGGAACTTGATGGACTATCCGGCCGGTGTCCTACCGGTGACCCGAGTCGAAAAGTCGAGAGATGCTCTGCCTTCAGATTTCAACATTGGGTCACTCGAGCATCATGCAGCTAGAGCGCTGTTCTCTGTCTATGATGCTGAGAAAATGAACGGTCTCCCCGTAGCAGTCCAAATAGTTGGCCCACGATTCTGTGATGAAGAAGTTATTGCGGCTATGGAACTTGTCAATGCCTCACTGAGCGATAGTGAAGTGAGATTCGCCCCGTTGGCTCCATAAGTTTTATAAGCTCCAGCGATGGATTTCAGGAGCAATTCTCTGTTTGTTCCTGCTTTCTCCTCTAGCCGTTTGCGAATGTACGTCAGATTAACTAAAGCAGATGGCACAGTACATATATGTTGTAGTCTCTATTGTATTTCACTATGCGTTCAGCACCAAAGTATTGGTAAACAACTGTCCTAACTTGACGTAATGGTTTGAGATGCAGCTTCCACGGCGAGTATAGTATATAAACAGTTGAGACTGAGTTAGTCGGTTATAAAGCGAACGCATGGTTTTACTACTTAAAGTAACATTACAATTAGATATTTGCCTACTGGTGCGTTTGCAATGAGTCTCTCGGCCAGGTTCTCGTTCAGAAGCCGATGGAATCTACCAATCACGTGCCGGTACTTGTGATTTATGTTTTATTCACTTTAAGCCCTCCGAGCAAGAAATGGCAGACGTGGAATTGTAAGTAAAGACTTTTCCAATTCTCCCTATTCCCAGAATGGCTAAATTATGTCTAAGGTTTGAGGACAGATTACCGGAAAAGCCTTGTGAGTCCGCCTGCTGACGAGAGCCAATCAAGCGACATGAAATGACCGAGATGATGACATAGCAGAGACAAGAGTCGACGCATTCGAAACTTTTGGAGAATGCTCAAGCTATTGCCGCGTGGTCTCTCTGGCGCTGCTCGGGCAGTTCCGGCTGCTCATTCTCTGCGTTTTGCTTCATCAGGCTCAAAGCCCGTAGGCGGTCCGTCGAACTATGAGGTGCCTGATTTCAGCGCAGACTTGAAGCCTACCCGCAACACGGACGGCAGCAGGAACATCTCTTATTTTATGATTGGCACTTTCGGTGTTCTGACAGCGGTAGCAGCTCGCTCGACTGTGCAAGACTTTTTGAGCACCATGAGCGCTTCCAAAGATGTCCTTGCCATGGCCAAGGTTGAGGTTGATCTTGCCAACGTTCCCGTTGGTAAAAACATTGTCGTAAAATGGCGCGGCAAGCCTGTTTTCGTGCGCCACCGTTCTGCTGCCGAAATCGACGAGGCTAACGCAGTTGATATCTCGACACTGCGGGACCCGCAGACTGACGCCTCCCGTGTCAAAGACCCGCAGTGGCTTGTTATGGTTGGTATCTGCACCCACCTTGGATGCGTACCTATCGGCAATGCTGGAGACTATGGTGGATGGTTCTGCCCTTGCCATGGTAGTCATTACGACATCAGCGGGCGCATTCGCAGGGGCCCGGCTCCGCTAAATCTGGAGATTCCAGAGTATACACTTGATGGCGATAAACTCACCGTGGGTTAAATATCAGAAAACAGGGCGAGAGCCTGTATAACAGGGACATAGTTTAAGCAGGTGTTATTCTTAGTAGTGGCAAGATTCTGCGTGTGACCTAAAAACTCTATGTATCAATACGCGCATCAAGCATAAGGGCGGTCTAGAAATCGCTGGGCAAGGAGAGGATGGCCCTCGAAAACTTTTGATACTGGTTCGTCGAAGGCGTTCCAACGCTCCAGGCAAGTTACATAGTGAACGATCTTATTAGTTGGTTCTCCTCTCTGTAATCGGGATATAAATTGTGTCGCAGACATAGGACGAGGTCTTTGCCTTGGATGTCTTGTTAACAGCACAAAGTACAACTGGCCTAGAGAATTCAGGGCCGGTTCAAGCTCAACGTCGTCGGCAGCACTGAAATTCTCACTTATCATGTGTACTAGCGCCGCTATCCTCTCTAGATCGTCGGCAGACTCTATGGTACCGGCTGCTAGCGAGTCAACAAGACGTTGAAGGCGTCGCGACACACAGCTGATAAATAGAGGTCTGTCTACACTGAGCTCAATTTCAACTAAGCCAGCCACAGCGGCAGCCCCTAAAGCACTCGCGCCGCTGACTCGCTGTAGTTCAGGGGCTAGTCTATCCCACCAGCTCTCGCTGGCACGCTCTTGCCATATGTCGAGGACATCTCTTAAAAGAAAAACAAATTTGCGGTCCTCGACAGCTCTTGTGCATAAAATGGAAAAATAAGGCATGATCCGCTCTACTGCCTCAACGTTGGGTTCCACATGAGAAAGTAGCCCCAGAACGCCTATTGAGTGTGGATGGTAAGGAACAAGCAAATCAAGCGCATCTACTACAAGCTTTGGCTCGACTTTATGAGCCATTGCTACCACTAAGCCTACGAGAGCATCCTGGCGCGGGGTTGACGCTAAAATAGTGAGAACAAGTGACCACGCGGCGGGTCGTGTGTGTACAAGGGCCGAACCAATCTCCTCAGTACAAGGATGAACTGACTGCGCTATCACTATAATTGCATCCCCTAGATTCTCTGAATATGATGCAGCGGCTAACCAAACCAATCGCGCTGCCGCCTCTCTTGTCGCAATATACTCATCGACCGACTCCGTCAAGTAAGATATGGTTTCTATAAGCTTCGGTGGGTTGAGGCGGATAAAATTCAAGGCTGACTTGCGCGCAACGGAACCATGATCCAACCTGGCTATGGATTCAATTCTCTGACGGTGCGTAGCTCCCGCGACGATCGCTGCTGCACGGACATGTTCGTTCTCATCACAGAGTAGTACATTGAGAGCAGCCTGAATTTCTCCTGTTTCTATGAGTTCACAAAACTTTCCTAGCGTTCGTGCTACTAGCAGTCTCGCGCAGGAGTCAACATCAGCAGCTCGAATGACTACTGCCACGATCAAATCAGAGAGTATGTCACGTGCCCTATCACTACCAAATGTGTGAGCACCCCTTATCTCCAAGTCTTGGATTGCATATGCAGTACGAACGATGACCCCCAACGCAGCAAAACGCAATGAGCGAACGCTGCAATTGTTTGCCATCTCTATCATCATAGGCACTACGTACGGATGCTCCAAGGCTAGCAAACCCAACCCGTCAGACACCTTAACACTAACTAGACTGCGGAGTTGAGTGATTGGTGATGCCAATGGGACTGGTGAGGATATGACTTCCTTCTCGATGTCAGTCACGCTCGCCTTCAACAAATAAGACTCGGTAAATGATGGAAGCGCTGGATGATTTGCTGATTGCCAAATGTTCTTTAAAATGTCTTGTAAAGGCCCAAGAGCAGGTTCATCTAGGACCGGGTAAGTGTCTCTGGTCATCACGCCACTCACTGGCTTCCGTTTCATTGTCTGCTCTTCCATGGCACTTTTGAGCCCGGAGACTGGTGGTGATGACGACAGATTGTCACCGGACATGACCGACACGTACTTTTCTTCAAGCTTCAAACCCGTCTCAAACGTCTTGAGTCAAGGACGGATGGGGGACATGCATCCGCCAGAAATATTCAAAAAGCGCTCGAAATCTTGCGCCAAGTGATCCTCAGAACGCACATCATAGCCTGCTTCATAATGTGTCAACCTCAAATATATGCACATTTAAGTAACCTCGGCTGCAAGTGTAGTAGTACATTGCGGTATTAACTCTGACAAGGCTACAATGCGGCATTTCAACGCCAATCTCAGAGATCTCCCACTAGACTGAGGGCAGCAGGAAGTATGTTATATTTTTACAATTCTTCCCATACCATTACGCTACGAATTAAGGTCTATACATGGCGCTGTGATTCTTCAGAGCCTATCTCTGTTTCACTCTGCATGACGCTCATTTTCGCGCAGTAACGCTGCGGCTTTTGCTATGTCAGCGCTTCACCTCCTAATCAGGAAGACCTCAGCTTCCACATGGCAAATCTTAGTACACATGCTGGAGCGATTGAGGAGGAAATCGAACAGCCGGAAGGATAATTCCCGAGCAGATTCTCTAGCCGCAGGACCGGGACAGTCTCTTGAGCAAGGTAAGGCTATATTTCCGCGAAAAGTTCCCATACGATCTGAGACCCCAGATTCCTGGCGAAGCAAGACGTATACGGAGATGCCACTAACACCTCCTCTATCTCAATCACTGCCTGGAACTCCTTTCTCTGGTGCCCAAGCACGGTCTAAACGACCGAACATGACCACGCGTAGCCAAAGCTGTTCTACCTCATTAGCTTCGCAGCTCTCTGGCCAATCACATCAATCACGAAGGCCATCCGCTAGTGCTTTACGACGCACAGCGAGTCCATCGGGGATTTCTCGACGTTCAGAGGCGAGTTCTTCCAGCCCTGGTCAAGAGTTCTGTGGATACTGTGAAATGGCAACAGCTTTGACTTTAGAGGCTGAGGATGTCGCAGAGTTAGAGTGCGGCCATCTTGTTCACATGCAGTGCTACTTCGAGCTTGGTATACTCGATCCTGAGGGTCCACGATGTGGAATTTGTGATAAGCCTGGCCAACTGAAAGATAGTAATCGGCTACGTGCCATAACCAACAACAGCATTGCTCATAGTCTTGACTACGATCCTAACAAAGTGTTCGGTGGCGTCATGTTGCCAGAGCCGGCAATGATAGACCTCCCGCTCCTCCTGCCATTAAAGACCACGAAAACTGGCCTCTCGTCTGAAACACCTTCTCCTGCATATTTCACACAAAATCTGCAACATTTGGGCGACACTTCAGTGCAATCGACTGCCGTTGATCGGTTATCGCAGCCTCTAGGCAACCAACGATTAGTACCGGCCACTTCATTGTCACTAGAATCCTTGGGTACGCCTCTCACAGATCCTCTCCCACGACTTTCCCCCTCTCCAGGCTCTAGCTCTTCGTTCTGTATATCATTTTCGAAACGAGGCTCACAGTGCTCAGGGTCCACCGTGAATTCGACAGCAGTTTCTCAATTGGAAGAAGCCTTGTCATCTGTGCTAGAATCAGCGTCATTAGGAACAGAGCTCAGCTTGCCAGGCTCTCTACCGTTGAATTTATCCGCCGTTGCAGAAAGAGATAGTCTTTCTGAAGGCGTGAAAAGTTTCCGAATACTCGTGAATGTTTGTGTTCCTCGTTCCCCGACTCGAAGACCATCTTCAACGTCAGCTGAGGATGTAATGCCAGTACTATCGTTGTCAGATCACCTGCAGACTGCAGCAGACTTTGAGTATGGCATGGAGTTAGCAAAACGTATCTCGGAATTGACATTTCGCGGCACGCCGTTGGCCGAACTTAATCCTGGAGCGCTACGACTGCAGTCATCACTAGAGTTCCGAGGAAGTGACAATAAAAGTTGGCGGTCATGTGAATGCTTTTTGTTTCAAAAGTTCTTTATTCTGATACGTGAAGGAACTGTGAAGGCAATTTTCGATATTGTCAAGCATTTCGACAGCATCAATTTCGAGGGAGTCCTCCGAATTAAGCTCACTGGATTGGCTCTAGATGCCCTGGAGTTGAACGGGAATAAAGCTGAGTTGAAGCAGCTCGAGTGCGCACTTCGCAACGAGCATGCCGAGTTTCCGCTTGTTCCTGTTGCATCTCGGCAGGGTTCTACCGCCGATTTCACTGGCTCAATGGATATACCTATAAAGACAATTCTTTGCTTCCCGGCAACCAAAGAGTTGAATTTGAAATCTTCTACCTTATTGGAGTGTGTGGCAAACATACGCGCATCCATGGGTCCTTTTGACAAACTTGGACTGTTAGTTTTTTCACGGAGTCATATACTGGCAATTTTTACTCTTCAGAGAGCTAGCTGGGAAGGCTGGGAAGACAGATTGAATCGAACAATGGCAGATATTAGCAAAGTTCAGGACAGCACGGATGAAGACACCCCACTGAAATTACTTCTTCAGGAAGCTTGCAACCTTCTGAACGAGGACGTCTCGTCGGCTCCATCGGCATCTTCCATTCTGCTGGTATCCGATAATGGAATTTTGAATCCAGCAGAACTGCCACGAGAAATACTAACCCAAAAAATCCCCGTACATTCTGTTGAATGGGGAGAGATGAGAGATCCTTTGGCTCTAAGCGCTCTCGCACAGATTTCAGGTGGTTCATTCCGTCACGTGCGCAGTTGCGCTGCAGACGAGCTTTCTCATGTGCTGCGTCGCATGGTTAGGTACGAGCGGTCTGCAACACATCAGAATGTATCTTTAATCTTGAAGCCACGAATAGGAATGTCGATCTCTGAAGTTGAAGGTTGTGATCCAATGTGCTCCGAGCTTCCGATCAGTCCTTCCACAGTCATTGAACAAGGCACTGTTAGATGGGATATTGGGTGCATGCATTATGGGGAGTCTCGCAGCCTGACAGTAAGGCTCCAGGTTGGTGATCAGGGTAATCTCGGGGGAGCGGGCATTCGTAACATCATGATGGCCAGTGTGGTCGCTTCTCCTGCTGCTGGTGGCGCTGAGCACAGAGCTAATACTCGGATTGCGGCGTTATTTGCAACTGAGGAGGGCCCACCTAGCCCACAGGTGGTAGCCTCAGATGCATGTCTTCGTGCTGCTGCCATTATGGAGCGAGCATGCGCATACATTCAGGCTGGGCAAAATCGTGCCGCATTTAGGACTTTAGATGGACATCATAACTCCCTTGAGAACGCAGGGCAAGCATTAGATGAGTCTGAATCGCACCAGTCGCTTGAGAAATCGAGCCTCCGTGCGTTATACATTGCATTAATGAGGCTCTACAGAGAGCAGTGTGACGCTATACTCCAACCACCTTCATGCCCTAGCGATTTATTGTCGCCTCTGGCTGAGTCCGCATGGGCAATTCGCCAAAAATGGCGATAAAATAATTTAGTATCCTTCTATGCTCAGACCTCTTCATCAAATAGGACACGATTTGAATATACTATTGCAAATCTTGTAGTGTGGCTATTCAAAGTATTATAATTATTTGTTGCGACGGTTCCCCTATAGTGTAGCAAGGAGTCAAAAGCTCTGGAATGTTCACCAGCACTTAACTACATTATCGCTTAGAAACTTGAATGATCAGTTCATAGAAAATAGAAATATTGACCAGCAAAATAATTGAATACATGAGACTATGTCATCTTGATGACAATTTTACCATGGGCAGAGGCGCCGATAGAGCGCTCCAGTGCACTTTTGAAGTCAGTGAGTGAATATTCACTATCGATAGGTACTTTGACTTTAGGATTAGCCAGGAATTTGGGAGCTTCCTTGACCCAAGGTCCAATTGCAACAATCTGTATCGAGTAGTCGATATCAAAGAGGCGACGTCCAAGAAGCAAGCGAAATATCATTCGAGGAAGGCTAGTAATGAGTGAGAACACTGTCTTGCTGTAATCTGAGGTGACAGTAGCATCTCCCAGAATTGTCACATAGAACGAACCCTCACAGGCAGGTCTCAGAATCTTGTCACTGACAGCAAGCGCGTCGTAGCCACCGGCGGTGTCAATAATCGCTTGGAATTTACCGATGCGCTCAGCAGTAGCTACCAGGTCATCGCGAAACGTTGGACTGCGATAATTTAAAACTTCGTCAGCTCCAAAGCTCTTTGCATATTCTTCGGAGCTGCTAGTAACGACAACATGACGTATGCCATAGTGTAGCTTCGCAATTTGAACGGCAAAAGCGCCGACTGACGTAGAACCACCTAAAATTAGAAGAGGCAGTTCTGGCTTCAACGGACGATATGAGAGTATCTGCCATGCAGTGCCAAATACGAGAGGGAATGCAGCTGCCTCAGCGTCATTTAGGTTAGCAGGCGTCTTTATCACCGCATCTTTGTTCGGATCGACAACTGAGAACGTTCCGGCGTAGCCTGTGCTAAAGTCGTTCAGCTTAACACTTACGCGTTCGCCAACTGTGAATTTCCCCTCAAGATTAGCGCCCACTTTGGCCACAATACCAGCAAAATCGCGTCCCATCCTATGTTGCGAGGGAAACAGCGCTAACGAACGGATCTTCACATCGACGGGATTCAGAGAGATATACGATGTCTCGACCAATATTTGATCCGCATTGGGTTCGACCTCAATTTTTTTGATGTGAACAGGATCGAATCTTGTTGAATACGTAAGTATTTGACTTTCTACCATGATTTACAGCGCCGCAGCACGCGCAGCAAGGCGTAATATACCAGCTACACGGGTGGTAAGGGTTTCACTTTGGTTTATTAATATTATCAAATGATGACACTCACAAGGCTGTTGCTGACAAGCAATTGGTAATCTTGACTTAACAATATTTACGCACATCAAACTTGACATTCGGGCCGTTGGACAAGTAGCAGAACCCGAGATTGCCCAGTTCCATTGCTAGAACACATCCTGAAAATAGAATATATATGTTCCTTCATCTAATACATTGTTTGATATAATAATAAAATTTGACCATCGTTGATATAACCGCATAGTACTTGTCGAGTTAGATTGATCCCACGCTTTCTATGCTTGGGTTTCGTTAAGTCTTGCGAGGCCTAATGATCTTAATCCTGATTGGCTTTTTTATAAGGAATGTAGATGCCACCTCTATGGGGCGGCGTTTGACACCTCGAATTGATGTTATTTAGACTTCAGGGACCACTAAGGTACCTTAACTATGAATCCCTTTCAGACGCAGAGCAGAGCGTTCAGACGAACGTTTTAGTGGCCATTAGATATATAGGGTTAGAAGTTCGACCATGTTTGCTGGAATATTCATACTTCATCGCAGAGGCAGTATGTATACATCACAAGTGAGAAAGAAAGACTTATTCTGATCATCCTCTATCTCATGCAATCGTACATGTCAAGAAAAATGTTTACACTCATACAGTTTGGAGTACTCGGCACACAAGTATGGAGGTTTATATGAGCTTAGTGGAGCTTTTCTTGCGGCACACGAGACAAAGACACTTCCAAGACCCATAAATACGCTACACTTTCATGATCATAGGACAATCTTATTGGGCATCTTTTTCCCAGCTCTTTAAAAGCCAAGATATGAGACTATCGCTGTTTCACTTTGTCTCTATTAATGCACTATTTCTTGCATCCAGTCTAAAAGTAGTCGATTCATGCTTGAGATGTAAGTATATATGTACAATGACGGCCGTTTTAGCCGCGTTCCTTCCAGCCGTCTTTTCGCGCAGCTTCTGGAGAGTCCTCAAGACCATACTTTACAAATTCCATTGCCTTTTTAAGATAAAGGCGGTGGTCTATAGCCCCATCTCGGTAGCCCTCAAAGTGATTTTTGATAGCGGGAGTGGTAGGATCAACGAGAGGACGCAAGTCGGTAGCCTCGAGACTTTTTGGTACCACGAATGTGGATACCTTTTCCCAGTTAATTCGATATTGACCACGGTTTGTCCAGCGTCCAACTCCGGTTGAGCCAGTACCCTTATAGAAATTTTTGTTGCCCTGTTTGGTGGAAAGCGACCAGCGCTTGTTGCCCGTTTTTGTCAGACCATAGAAGATCTGCTGATCTTTATACTTTTTCCAAGGGCGCAAGAGTTGAGCCGAAAAGCTGGGTTTCATATCAGAGCCTGTGAGCTGAAAGTAATTGGCACGCTACAAAGTCACCGAGCAAGTGCTGACTCCACAGTCGGGATCCTAAGTCACGTGCTGAAAAATACTCCAAGAACGCTCTTGGCTCGAAATTTGGCACATATGCTGCTGTTCCTTGATTGTTACGACTCATTCACATACAATCTTGCGTCACTTGTTCGCGTTGCTACGGGTCAAGAGGTAACGGTTTGCCACCATGATGCGTTAACGCCTCAAGAGTTGCGAGAGGCGCTAAAAAGTGTTGAGGGAGTGATCGTCGGTCCAGGGCCCGGGAGTCCTGCGAATCCTGCGGACCACGGTACACTACCCATATTATGGGAGGCTGAGTCTGCTACTGTGCCTGTCTTAGGTGTTTGCTTTGGATATCAGTCTATGGTACTAGCACATGGCGGTCGCATAGAGCAGCTGGCTCATCCTGTGCACGGTCAGATCTCTTCAGTAAAGCACAGTGGTCATAGAATTTTTTCTAACATACCATCACCTTTTGACTGTGTCCGTTATCACTCACTTCACATGACACTGGACTCGACCACTCCCAGTTTGGCCGTTACGTGCGACGACGGAGTCGAGATGGCCGCTCAAATCCCCGGAAAGCCATGGTATGGAGTACAGCATCACCCTGAGAGCATCCTGTCAACATATGGTGCACAGCTAGTCCGCAACTGGTGGGAGCTCGCTAAAGAATTTAACGCTGATCGGAAAATTGGCAAGTTCAGTCTGCCTCGAAGCATTAGGCAAAAACTCATGCCCGAGCCATTACTGAACGAAAGCGATATGAGATTAGCCAATTGCACAAATTCAGTTAAGAAAGTTGATCGTATCGACCTTTTGAGAGTTGGAGATTCCCTGAAAGGTGCTTGCAAAGAATTTGTGCTTCTTGCCTCAGCAGCACCTCCTGGAGAATGGTCGGTGCTGGGTTTCGTGGAACCTAGGCAGACTTGGCATATCCGTACTGAAGGAGATGTTGTGTACGAAGGACCCTTTGGCTCTAACCCTGTGAATCAGTCGAAGGATAAAGGCGTGTTTAAGGTGATGGCAGAATATATGGCTCCCCGTATGACAGTATCAGATGAAGAGCTGCCTTTCACTGGCGGTTTTATTGGCTATGCCTCCTATGAAGTTGCATGTCGAAAACCAGGGCGATCCTCATTTCTATTTATTGAAAAGGCTATTGTAACAGGCCCAGACTTTTCCTACCTAATAGGGGGGGCAGAGGTACCGGAGCTCTGCCCTGAACCAAAGATTGAACTCTCTGTTCCTAGAGTTACCCTACCTAACGAATCAATTTACAAGAAGAACATTGCTCTTTGCGATGAGTATCTTCATGCTGGAGACTCCTATGAACTGTGCCTTACTGCGGAAACACAGATTCATTTCCCCAAGCAACCGAACACATGGGAGCTCTTCCGCCAGTTGGTAAAACGCAACCCAGCTCCGTATTGTACTTACATGACATTTGACGATTCGCTAGTAGGAACAAGTCCTGAGCGATTCATGAACTGGAGCGCAAAGTCGGGATACTGTCAGTTCCGACCCATCAAGGGTACAGTGTCGAAACGTGGAAATATCGATCGTACTGCAGCTGAAGCAATTCTGCAAACAGCAAAAGAAAGGGGCGAGAATTTGATGATTGTAGACCTTATCCGCCACGATCTTGCTCACTTGCTTGGAGACAAGGTGACGGCAACTCAGATCATGCAGGTTGAGGAGTATGCGACTGTGTTCCAACTCGTGAGTGTGATCGAAGGCGCATTGAGAGGATCTGACTACAAAGGAGTAGACGTGCTTGTTGAGTCGTTGCCTCCGGGGTCAATGACAGGAGCACCAAAGATAAGGTCCGTCGAGTTGTTATCCCGACTCGAGCAGCGCGAGCGAGGTCTCTACTCAGGGGTTGCTGGTTACTGGAGTACTTCTGACTCTGGAGACTGGTCTGTGATTATTCGATCTTTATTCAAATATAAGGGCGAGGATGTGTGGCGCGCTGGAGCCGGAGGAGCTATCACCGTACTCAGCACCCCTGATGGCGAATGGGATGAAATGCTCACCAAACTTGATTCCGTGCTAAAACCACTAGGGGTCAAATAATATAGACGTACTGACCGGCTTGCCAAAGGAGACTCTGAGAGCGCCTGCGCTCTACAAAAAGTAGTCGACAATGGATGTTTGAGTCTGCATATGATGGTCGTTGTCGGGGGAGGCATCGAATACATTAAAGTGCCGTTCTCCGTTTTCTCCAATCTCTAACACTGAAGCAAGGTTTCCGCATCGATAGCAGTAGTTCGGGGCGCTCCAAACAGTGCTCAGTTGGCCATTGAACAGTTCGTCATAACCTTGTTGACACAGTTGATGGGCTCTCAGAATATGGCTGAGACCATTTCGCTGAAGGAATATGCGAACAATGTCCCGCCCGAACGTGTATCCTGCTCCTCTGGTGGAAATGCTGAATTGTGGTCGCGTTTCGTCAGGGTCTGACCACACTAGGTCGGCCATTGGGCCCTCATGAGGAATCTCTCGGAATCTGTCTATCACGCGGACTTGATCCACAGTTTGTATTGAAGGAGAAAGCCCTCCGTGCACACAGAAAATTGAGTTGTTAATGATAACGGAGAGAGTCATGTAGTCAAACACGTCAGTGAAAGCTTGCCACACTTTAGTTGAGCCGTACTTCCTTAGACATTCTGTATAGAAACCATAACTTTGAGTGATTCCTCGAGATTCATGGTTCCCTCTTACAAGAAATATCCGTGATGGGTAGCGAAGCTTGAGACATATGAGCAAAGTGATAGTTTCAACGCTAAAGAGACCACGGTCTACGTAGTCGCCCAGAAACAAGTAATTTGTGTCTGGACAAAACCCACCGATCTTGAATATTTCTAAAAGATCGTAATATTGTCCGTGAATGTCGCCGACCACAGTTATCGGCGACTGCACGTGAACGACATTGGACTCTTGTACCAATAGCTCTTTAACTTGGTAGCAAAGTGCGGCAACAACAGATTCTGGCAAAAGGTCGCGGTTCTTCAGGACTCTCTCGATGCACACATCTAAGTTGCCTCTTGAGATGAGATCCATCACAACTGTCTGACTGTGCACCTATAGCGACTATTTACACTGTTGATAGCCCACCCAATTTGAAACGAGCAGGAAGATACACAGACCGTAGTGTTGACCATTGTGAGCTGTCATTATTTATGGTGTAAGATCTGCTAAGTCTTTATAGTGTTTGGGGTGGCGTCCCACCAGAAAGTAATGATCGGAATGTTATGTTGCACAGCCGTACAGCAGGAGGTGTCGACTCAGGAGATATACTCGGGCACAGTTTCCTGGTGCCATGGATTTTTCATCGTAAAGTCGTCTAGCCTAAAATCTCATGTACTGTCAGGTAAAATTATACAAGCTCCATAATGTTCACCCCCTTCTCTATATGACCACTATAGTCACCTTAAGTCAGCACGATGCTGGACGACCCTGTTAAGCCGCTGCCGTCGCAGCCGACTGAGCTTCCACGGACGGCATCGGCTACCCACATGAGAACTCTGAGACTGCAACTCGAGACTCGTGTGCCAGGTTCTGGAGTAGATTCGTCCAGCATGCCTCCAAGCCCTGGCGCGGCTCTATCGCACTCTGGGCCTCTATCTCTCGGAAACAACCTTCCTCTCGGTAGCGACCGTCTAACAAGTGATCAAAGGACTCGTAGTAGGAGTCGTAGTCGCAGTTCTGTCCTGAGCCCTCCGCCTCACCGTTCACTGTCAAGGCATGGCTCTGCAGCAGCTGCGGCAATTGGGTCCTTAAACAGCGATCTGCAGGCGCAATATATTGCCCAAGAGCATGCATACGTCCATAAGCTGAGGAGCAATTTTATCGATGACTATTATGGTAAAGAGCTTCACCCTGTGGGCCAGGTTGAGGGGGATACACAGTCCAGCGTGGACGATGAGGAGGCTGAAGACGAGGAGTTCAATGGACTTGGAGGAGTAGGAACAAGCTTTGATGACGCTTATACTGATTTGGGTCGCGCTCAGATAGCCCATATCGGCCAGGAGCCGTCTAACGATAATTTACGGGAGCGAACGGAGTGGCAAGCAATGCTTACTTCTGTGGTCACTGGAGAGGTTTATACATCGGAGAAAACGCGATTAAGAGGGTCGCGACAGAATTCAGATGATTTGGAAGCTCGGTGGATTGATCTGAAGGCGAAGGTATGCGGTAGAACCGTGGCCGAGCAGCGCCGGGTTATAGCGATATCTCGCTCAACAGCCATCGAGCTTATGGAAAGAATTATGGCCTTCCGGTTCCAGCGGACCTACACCGTGATACAGGAACCCTTTGAAGAGGTGGGTGAAATTTTGAACTCGCTGGCTAAGTGCGAGTCTCTTTGGCCCAACCGAATGAAGATGATGGACAGTGTGCCATTGTACGCCAGCGAAGCTTTCCAAAGGCGTATTGACGCTCTTACTAGCTGGCATACCGTTTGTCAATCCATTTTACTCGAAATCAAGCTCCTACGGGAGTGGACAGGCAATGAAGAGGCAGACCCTACACAGCCGCCTACAAGTGAGGGTGATATACCGCATGGTGAACCGCTCGTAGATCAGGTTCTCAAACAAGATGATGCTCTAGCATCTCTATTTAAGAATCGAATTGAACGGTGCATATTCCCATTGCTCGAACGCGCTCGAGCATGTGCGTCTGAGTATGCAGATGATATTCTTGAAACCGGATTGCCTTTGTTCCTGCTTGGACTGGAGCCAGTTATGGCTTTTCCAGTAAAAATGATTCGTCGAATTATCCAATTGCGTCTACAATATGCGCGAAGACTTGTCAATCCGACAATGGTTATTATTGACGAAACAATCGTTCGATTCCAAACGTATATGACATTGGGACTTGTTTTAGCAGAAGAATATCAAGCCATAACTGCGCCGATTCTTGATAAGGGCTGGATTTTTTCGCAATCAGAGCTAACATCTATCAATTCAAGTATGCTGGAATGCATCACGTTTTACCTTGAGCTTCTCAGCAATAAGTTCTTGGATGGTGGACGCAGTTCACCAAGTTTCTTCCGGTCGTTCAAGAGCATTGAGCAGCTTGAACAGCACTATAACTTCTTGCAGGAAACCTGTCGACTTATTGAAGGCGGTGACATATCGGTTGCAGAGCGGTTCACATCTCTCCACTCCCGCGTTCTCTCGCGTCTCCTCGCATACTGGGAGCATCAGATGGAAGGACCACAAAATTGGACGCAAATTGAGATTGGACGCTGGTTCGCGGCGACAATTGAGAATATCCGCTCCATTCAACGAAAGCTTTTGCGCTTCTATAAGGTATTGAGCGATACGTATGAGAATGCCATCGAGTTTTCTTTACCCCAAACTCGAATGAGGAACTTTGTATCGTCAATACAAAGAGCTGGCTTTTTCCTTGTCTTCGTATCTTCCCTCGAGTACGTCGGCGTCTACGCCTTTGCCAGTCCCAATTTGCGACATCAACCGGAGACTATCAAAAACATTCTTCAGGGACATTGCCGCATGAATGAACCTGAGGTCGCGGGCTTGAGTGCTGATGGAAGTATGTCGAGCTTCTCGAATAACGGCGACGAGCTTGAACAGGGAGCTGTGCTTGTGTTCAGTATTGACGAGCCATTAGTGTGGGACGGTGACTACCTTGCAATTGATATGAAACTTGATCATATGAAAGCTATTCCCTCTGGTCGTGTGCGACTCGTCTCTCAGGGTGATTATGCAGAGTGCCAAGCTGTCCGCGAGCATTACTCGTGTTTGGCGGGCTTAAATGTGATTGAAGCGCGCAAGTCTCATCTCGCCAAGGTTGACACGGAGTTGAACCGTATCCGTGGCTTATTTTATAGGCTTGCCACAACCGTCATCAACTCTGCGATGTCATTCCGTTCTCGTGCGCGTCCCTATAATGTACCAGATTCTGTCCAATCCATGTACACATTCGCTCGGGAATTCGGACAACGCGGCCTTCCAACTATGGGACATGCCAGACGAGGAAGAGTGGCCCTTAAGCTGATTGACTTATGCGTTGATTGGGTATCTTTTGTTTGCGACGATTGTCCTCCAAATGATCAGAAAACGTTTAAATGGGCTGTGGTAGCGATGGAATTTGCTATGGTCATGACTCGTGGGGTTAACATTGTCGCCATCTCTGATGAGCAATTTCTAACTCTGCGACGAAAAGTCGCTGATTGCGTGACCCTCCTTATTTCGCACTTTGACATTATGGGTGCTCGATCTAAGGCTGCTGCGTCTCGCGACTCGCACTCATCTCTTGCAAGATCGCGACTGGCCCACACATCCAGTTTTGCTCTCAAAGATGACGATGAGCTGATATCTCTTCAGCGCGAGCACACATTGCAAAAACTGGCCGAGCTCGATGAGAGAATCGCACCTCACATGCGTGGTAAGGTCCTCGACGACACTAATACAGAGTTCGAGTTTCTCTCTTTTGCCTCCTCCACATTCTCGCAGTCAACAATGCGATGGCAGCAAGGTCGATTCATTGGCTCGGGCGCGTTTGGATCCGTGTATGAGGCTGTGAATCTTGACTCAGGCCGCCTGATGGCAGTTAAAGAGATCCGCCTCCATAATCACCAGTCAATTCGACATGTGTTGAAGTCCATCAAGGACGAAATGACTGTCTTGGAAATGTTGAGCCATCCGAACATTGTGCAGTATTATGGTGTAGAAGTCCATCGTGAGCGTGTATTTATTTTCATGGAGTACTGTGAAGCTGGCTCATTGGCACGTCTTCTCGAGCATGGCCGTATCCAGG
This sequence comes from Wickerhamiella domercqiae, assembly GCA_001599275.1. Lineage (NCBI taxonomy): Eukaryota > Fungi > Ascomycota > Dipodascomycetes > Dipodascales > Trichomonascaceae > Wickerhamiella > Wickerhamiella domercqiae. The sequence continues at coordinate 2,603,049 of BCGM01000001.1, forward strand.
ATGAGATGGTCACACAGCTTTACTCGCTGCAAATGCTTGAAGGCCTGGCCTACTTACATCAAAGTGGAATTGTTCATCGTGATATCAAACCTGAAAATATTCTGCTGGACCACCTTGGAGTGGTGAAATTCGTTGACTTTGGAGCGGCGAAGGTCATCGCCAACAAGAATAAGACGACGAGTCAGGGAACAAGCTTCCAAACTCGTCTAGGCTCACTCACAGGCACGCCTATGTACATGAGCCCTGAAGTCATTACTGGAAAAGATGTTGGTCGTCATGGTGCATTAGACATATGGTCGATCGGATGCTGCATCTTGCAGATGGTCACAGGACGTCGACCATGGGCAAATCTTGATAATGACTGGGCAATCATGTATCACATTGCTGCAAATCAGATGCCTCTGATGCCAAACGACGATCAGGCATCCAAAGAGTGCCAACGTTTCTTGCTGCGCACTCTTGAGCGAGACCCTGTTAAGCGGCCATCTGCGATGGAGCTGCTCAATGACCCATGGATACTTCCCGTACGTAACCGCTTACTCGGATTATCTGAACAAGGTGGTAATACAGCCTCTATCTCCCCTGACGGATCGAGATCACCACAGCTAGAATTTTACCCCTTGCAAAGTGGCGTTCCTGAGGAAGCTGAAGTGTCCGAGTCCGTGGAAACTTGACTTATTACTTGACTTATTTATTCATAGTTTATATCTTATCATGATCCTGTTTATTTCACTCCCCTCGACGAGGAGCACGGCGGAGCCCAGTGCAACAAATAGGTACTTCCCAAGGTCGTCTGGAGTACTTAATTATCAAGGTTGAAGAATTCGAGAGGCCTGAAGCTTTAGAACGCACTCAGAACACTGAGCGGATCACTTTGACTCCTATTTTATTACATATGAAAGATATTCTACACAAGTCCTAAAATCGACAGCTCCAGGGTCCATACGCGTCGTGCATGTATGGAAACGACTCCTATGCCTTCAAGATCCAGATCGAACTTATCCCACCAGCACTTCTTTGCCGGCTTTTTCCAAAATAATAATAATTTGTGTAGAGCCTGGATTGTCTCTTGGTCGGGTGTATCTGGGATTGACAAGGGTATTAAATTAAAAGAGAACAGCGCAGTTCTTGCAGGTTCTCGCTGCCGATATGCCCACTTACCCTCTGGGTCAAATCCAGACAAGACCAACATCTGCATAAGATGGAATTCGGGCGAGTCGTAAATATCCTTTTGCCGCAAACCATCGAACACAAGATTGCGATTGACGAGCTCCGCACCGCTCTTGATTTTGGCCTTGTGTAAATCTGCATAGTCCAAATCGTTATTCATGCAGTAATATTCAAGGTCCTCACGTAGTGATACGATTGCTGGTCTCTGCCGCAGCACCTCTGGGACCTTTCCTTGGTGGTTATATTCGAACATGGTTTCGGTTTCAGAAGCAGAATCACGAGAAAAATAGGACACAGCTTCTGGGGGGGCAGCATGCATGAAATCGTCTTCAAATTTGTCCACAGAAAGGTGTCTAGGCTCCATTCCAACTTCAGCTTGGCCAAATGTCTTGAGGATGTACTCAAAGCATTCTGGGCTAAAGTCGGCAGCTATATCATCTTCTGATGAATGATTATAGAGTGGAGTGCCAGCAGAGGAAGCTTCAGCTTCCTCAGCTTCCATTGCGGCATCCGGCTCATTATAATTGAAGCCTGTAGAGAGAGTAAACAGGATATTCTCGGGTAGACTCAGCAGACGATCCCGATGTATCTTGAACCTATGGCCTCGCATATTAACAATAGACTCAATAGGTAGCTCGGCTCCAAGCTCGCTTGACGGCAGCGATGCCTGCTGGATCACCTCTTCGCTCATTCCGCGCGTAGAGGTGATGACTATCAGAAATCTCACGTAAACACCACCACCCTTGATACTGGCTCACGAGGACAGTTTTGCCGGGCATTGTATTTAGTTGGACTTGATAGCCGAGCCCAAGATCGACGTTTAAATATTATATGTCGTTGTCTTGTGTCGAGAATTGGTTTCAGAGCAATTCCGGACGTGTATTGTTTCTTTGAGCAATTCCACTCCAGGCGCTGAGACGTCACATTTTGGTCGAAATTCTGGATTCTAGCGACGTGTTTCCTGTCCAATTGCTGTATGACAGGAATCTATCGCGGGAATCTAGACACTCAACAGATTTGGATGCCACTGTGCGATCCCAGGCGCTAACTCTGACGCTCTATATCAATCGTGGTACCCACTGATTTGTCCGGTCAACAGTACGTGTAATTCAGTGTGGGCGATGCTTTATAACTGGACTTAGTTTTGAAATCCTCCTCGCGGCTTTCGTATTCCTCCGACCTTCTCCACTTCATTCTTACATATGCCAAGTGCGAGACATCATATGATCTGCGGACTAATATGGGAGAGAATAAAAGCGAACGAGCCTGAAAGACGTACTTTTATTACATAATTTTTTCTAGCTGAAATTTTCCTGGCCACCGACTGTTGAGTTAATTGTCCGGCAATGGCGAAGAAGACCAACACCAAAAAGCCTCGCAAGGGGGGGTATATTAGCAGGACACAGGCTGTTCGATATCTTCAGGTTTCTCTCGCCGATTTTCGACGGTTGTGCATTCTCAAAGGCATCTTTCCGCGTGAGCTGAGCGGCCGCGCGAAGCAGCAGATTCAGAAAGGTTCAACAAAACCTGTAACCGCATATTACCGTAAAGACATTCAATACCTGCTACATGAACCTCTTCTCGACAAGTTTCGACAACACAAAATTTTTGCTCGGAAACTGACGCGGGCGCTTGGTCGGGGTGACTTGAGTGATGCACAACGTATAGACGAGAATCGACCTCGTTATACTCTGGATCACATCATAAAGGAACGGTATCCGACATTTCTGGATGCACTAGGAGACTTGGATGATGCTCTTAGCATGCTGTTTCTGTTTGCTACAATGCCCGCAACCGACAAAGTGAGCGCTCGCATCACTCAAGATGCAGAGCGACTATCGACGGAATGGATGGCTTACGTTGCGCGTGAACACTTGCTACGCAAGGTTTTTGTATCTATTAAGGGTGTTTATTATCAGGCCTCAGTGAAAGGCCAAGATATTCGATGGGTAGTGCCGTTCAAGTTTCCTCAAAACGTCCCTGATGATATCGATTTCAGGATTATGCTGACGTTCCTAGAATTCTACACAACGCTTGTTCATTTCGTTTTGTACCGACTCTACACGGAGCAGGGTCTCGTCTACCCCCCGCCGTTACGGGAAAGCTCAGCTAATGGCGTTGGAGGTATAAGTGCCTATATCCTGGAAACTCAGAGCTCTGTTGGTGTTTCTATCGATGCACCAAGCTACAAGGCTTCTAAGGCACCGAAGCAACTTGGAGAGAAAGTTCTGAAAGCCGTCCGAAAAGCTGAAGCATCCGCTGCTGCACTGGAGCAAGACGAAACCGCTAATGACGAGGCTGAAGACTGGGAAGAATCTACAACTGATGCCCTAGATACTTTTGAATCAGTCGGCGAGGATGGTGATTCTCTGTCCCAGCCCACCGCCAAGAATGATGGCCTCTTCTCAAAGCTGAAGTTCTTTGTTGGCCGTGAGGTACCTTTGGATATTGTCGAATTTTCAATTCTCAGCTTTGGCGGTAAGATGGTCAGTGAGAGTGCTTTGGATGAGCTCGTAGACAATGAGGATAAGACGACATCTAACCAACTTCCCTCATCTCTGAACACTACCGGTATCACTCACCAGATCAGCGACCGTCCTGCGATCTCAGACCGCGTCCCCGGTCGCGTGTATGTGCAACCTCAATGGCTGCTCGACTCAATCAACCAAGGGGAACTACTTCCAGTCGGTCCTTATGCTCCAGGTGAAGCATTACCGCCACACTTGAGCCCATGGGGCGACCGAGGCAATTACGAACCAACCCAAACATCCACCGAGAAATCAGGCGACGAAACTAGCCAGCTCGATGCGGAAGAAGTCAGTGACGAGAACGAAGGTGACGAAATCGTAGAAGATGAGGAGGCGCAGGAAGACGAAGAGGATGAGCGGGACTTGAGACTTGAAGCATCCGGTGTTCGGCACTCTGAGGCTCCCATCTCAAAGGAGAAGAAACATAAGAAACGTTCAGCAGTAGATGAGGAGAAAGAGCTGCGCAAGATGATGATGTCTAATAAACAGCGCAGACTCTATGACAAAATGCAGTACGGTAACAACCAAAAGCAGAATCGCGAAGATGCATTACGCACCAAGCGTCGCAAGATTGATGCTCTCAAAAAGAAGAAGGCTGCTTCTAGTTAAAAGTTTATGAGCGGTGCCCGTATGCAGTTATTATCTAGCTTTTACTCTTGTATTAAAGGCACCTCGCGACGGCTCGAGAAGAGTGACGAGGCCTCTGAAATCTTGCTGGATCCCCTCTAGCTCTTTTTGTGCTTTTTCTATCGCAGGCAGATCTGTGACAGCAGCAACTTCAACGAACACTTTCATAATCCAGTCAGAGGTGCCTGCACTCTCTACCTGGAGCATATGAACGACCACATTACCAAGAACAAATTCATAGCCTTTAGTAGAATATTCCGATCGATATTCATATCCAAGGCTTTCGAGGAAGTTTACCACGTTACCGTCTTTAACTTGAGCAGAGAGCACTGTTTGCAAGATCACTCTGAGGTTGCGTCCGGGTTCTGGAACTTCATATACAAATATGGTACCATCAGAATGGCAAAAAATGCGGTATTGTTCTATTTGATTCACTTGTCCGGCAGCCAATACAGGTGTGAACGGGTATTTAGGTTCCCATACCTGAACTTGAGAGTTGAGAAGACGTGGATTCATCCCACATATCGTACCAAGCATCTTCAATACAATTCCATGCTCAGCATCTGCCATTGTAGCCCACAGGCTAAGCTGCTGCACCATGACGTGTGTGCACTTGAAAGGATCGCTCGTTCAACGTGACAAATCTTTCCCCAGTCGTACTAGGTGGATATATCAAAGCTGAACGGCAAAAGCAGAGAAAATGAGCAAGCTAAATCCACGGACCACTAAATACGAGTTTTCTGGCCCAGCTGGTGCCTGCGCTATATCTGTCGGTTTGCCCATTTTGATCGAAGTTTTATATTTTGCGTGCAATGAGGAGGGATGCCCTGCTACCTGGTCATCCATAAAACAGCAAGCTTTGTCCAAGAGATTTCTAAGCTCCAAAGTGCTAGGAATTTATCTGTTATGGCTGTTTGGACTTGCTGTTCTCGACTTAATTGTACCCGGAGAAGTTGTTAGGGGCACGCAATTGCGGAATGGCAAGCATCTTGTCTATAAGTTCAATGGGACTCGGATCATATTACTGCTTTCTGCCGCATTAATATATCGAGCGTGGTATACAGAAGGCTTACTCCCTGAACTAAACTTCGTTTATAACCACTTGCTTGAACTTGCGAACGCATCTTTGCTCGTGGCTGTTGTGATATCCACAATCCTGTATGTTGACAGTTTCCGCGGTAACAAGCTCTTAGCACTTGGAGGCAACAGTGGCTCCATTGTTTATGATTGGTTCATAGGGCGCGAGCTCAATCCGCGTTGGGGACCACTGGACGTTAAGCTATTTCTAGAGATGCGCCCGGGGTTGTTGCTGTGGGTTTTGATCAACATAGCCATGGCTCATCATCAGTGGCTGAAGATTGGTCGTGTCACTAATTCTATGGTAATTGTCACCTGCTTGCAGGGATTCTATGTCGTAGAAGGAACATTTTACGAGAAGGGCCTGGTATCCATGATTGATACCACAATGGATGGCCTTGGATTTATGCTCGTTTTTGGAGATGTGTCGCTCGTCCCTTTCACTTATACGCTACAGTCTCGATATCTTGCCGATCATCCTATGGATCTCAGCCCTTTAGCTGTGTTTGGGATTATTGCCGTCTACTTGGTAGGGTTGGCTATTTTCCGCTTCTCTAACAACGAAAAATCGCGATTTAAGTCTGGCCATCCGTCTGCCAAACACCTCAAATTTATAACCAGTAGCACCGGCTCAAAGCTCATTGTTAGCAGCTGGTGGGGATTGGCCCGGCATATAAATTATACCGGGGACTGGATTTTATCATTGGCTTACTGCCTGCCGTGTGGAACAGCAGTAATCCCCTATTATTACATGATTTATTTCGCGTCTCTCCTAATCCACCGCGCCGAACGCGACGATGCGAAATGCGCGGAGAAATACGGTAAGACGTGGGAGGAGTACAAGAGACTAGTGCCTTACTGCTTTATTCCTGGGATTTATTAGTATCATAGTACTAAATTACGTTTTTATGTAACGTGCAGAGTACGGAGATTTTCTGGTGGTGAAATTATCAAAGCTTCAAAGGACTTTTGAGAAACGACATAAATACAGAAGCGCAATCAGAGAATAGTTATTCCGCGTGAATATTGACTGTTAAATGTACTCTGCTAGAGAATGGGCTTAGGTAGTGAGATAGAGGAGAGAGGTGTGCGACGTACGATACACATGGGCTCTATGTAGTGGCTATTCTTTCTTTTTCTCCAATTCCGACTTACTAGGTTCTTCCGAAAATGCCACGAATACATAGACGGCCAGAACTATATTAGCAAGAAGTGCGGCCGTAAGTCCTGACCATAGCGATGAGACTCCAGCCTCACGTAAGATAAAAAATCCCGAAAGAGGTACCAAAAACAAGGCAAATGTAAAAATAAGAAGAGCGCGTACAACGCGCGGTGGTAGATCTGCTGTAATCATCTGTACAGCTCTAGCGTGAACCACACGCACCACACAATTTCAGAAGGGCGGGAGACGCGTGAGTCAGCGGCTCCCTTAGACCCATTGTGAAATAGACAGCCTCTGAGTCAGCAGCACCAGTGGACACTGAGTCCCTGATGAACCCCCCTCCCTCTGGTCCTGGAGTGAAGGGCCCACGGCGGGACCCTTCATTGGGTACTCGCCTTGGTGGAAATTCCTCAGGTTCAGGAAATGGGCGAGGAAAGGCCGTTGGCGGCTCGACACACATGGCTGGAGCCGTGCCCGAGACCGGGAGTGACGCTGTACCCGGCTCAAGGAAGTTCCGTACTGACACCGATATCTCTTTTGATCATCATAAGGGTGCAGGTGATCGCGTTTTGCAGCGGTGGGTCGATGACGCGCCTCAGTCGAGCAAACTTGACGATGCACTGGACATGTCTAAACAAGACAAGGCGCCCTGGGACCAGTTCAGCGCGAATCGTGAAAAGTTTGGGGTAGAGACCACCTATGACGAGCACTACTACACTACGGCAATCAACAGGGCGAAACCTCGCTTTGCCGACAGGGAACGTCGGGCTAAGCAACTCGCTCGCGAGATTGAAGGCTCGGGTCACGGTGGTAATGTTCATGTAGCGGAAGAACGTGGAGTTGATCTGACCTCTGGTCTCGACGAGGAAGATCTGTACTCAGGTGTGGCTCGAACCAGCTCTGCTTCAGGCGATCAAACCGGTGACATTAACTCAGCTCGCCGGGTTGCCAAGAACCAGGGCTACCTTGAAGAACGTGAGCGCCTCGACCGTGCGTCTGACCTGAAGAAGTTCTCATCCACCTTCCCAGGGGAGTCATCAGCAGCTCCTGATAGCTCATCTACTGGTAGCCGTCAGTCATCGGTAGCTACCAGCACGGTGGATGCCAAGCCTGTAGCGAAAGGTGCTAGAGCAAGTGGAGAGCGTAAACCAGAGCCTTCAGGTAAATACGCATCTGGCGACAAGTCGGCGACACCTAAATCAGACGAGGCGGCATCGAAGAAGCGGTTCAACTTTAACGCTGCTGCTGCAAAGGCTGCCGCGTTTAAGCCGGCCCCACGCTTTGTGCCCATGGGCCCGCCCCCAGTCCAGATATCGTCCCCGCCACCACCGACAATGCTGCCAGGAGGAGTTGTTCCAATGCGTATCCCAATGCCGCCAATGTTTGTACCCCCTTCTATGTCACCCAGCTCAAGTGTCACTAGCGGTAAAATATCCCCGACGGGTTCGCCTCCCGGACAGGCCTCCCCTCGTACACAGACACCTCAACAGGGACCCCTCCGGCCACTTGGAGATGATTTCGACTTATATGTTCGCCACATGCGAGATCAAATTGAAATGCCACGGCCATTTGCGACAGCGCCCACGTGGCCGACAGCCTCTGATGCGTCCTATCGTGAGCTATTGACTGGTCCTGTACCTCAAATGATGCCCATGATGCCGTATGGCTTTGTTGTACCGCCTACATTCTAATTTGCAATAAATCATTAACTTTCGTCTCCGTAGTTTGCCTGAGAAGATGGAGAGCGGCCCACACAGAAACCCCTAGTTACTCAGCAGCTCTACAACTTTGGGGCGACCTACCCGCCCGCTCGATCACATGCGATGAGCTGGGAAGCTGGTACTCGCTGCGGCATTGACAACTGTCCGTCGCGGTTCTATCGTGTTCTAGAAGGTAGCCGAGTTTGCCAAAACGGTCATGTTCACGAGGGATGGGAGACTGCTGGCGACGACGACGACTTTGCAGCCCACGGTCGTCGTATTCGCAGGCCAGGGCAAGCTGCTCGCTCAGAGACCCCACGCGCTTCGCTAGAGTCGGAAAAGCTTGCAGGAATAGCTGGACGTCTTTTATTCTACGAATGTCTACAGGATCTTTTGCGAGAACAAATTCGATGGCTGAGCGAAAAACTGGGCCATGATCGATCTCACATTGAGGCCGCGGCACGCCCATTCTGGGCTTGCTGGATAGATACGTCCCCTTCGAGCGAAATTCTTGCATCGCTGTCATCTATAGCATACCTTTCGTGCGTCGCTGTTCGTCTGCCAATCTTCATAGTCGACTTAGTGCAGTGGATTGGAACTTGGGAGTTTCCTTATATGGAGTGTATCAGATTCATCGACAGCGCTAAGCTGAGGCGCCTCCCAGATACTTTTGTTTATGTATTCAGACCGCGACGTCCGCCTACTAATAGTCAATTCCCACTTCTTATTCCACGACTCGTGAGGATGATTGGAACTACCCTCAAGTACCGCTTTCCCCAGCCTCCGTGGAGACTTTTAGTTTTCAAAATTGTCCGTGCTCTGCTGCTACCTCCAGCAGTGTACGGAGCTGCAATTCGCATCCTTATGAAAACCGAGTACGACCTTGAACTTAGCCCCAAAGACATGGGATCTAGCCGTGTACGTCGCTATTTCCCTGAGACTGAGGTGGTATGCGCAGTGTGTGTAGCTGCGAAATTAGGCTATGGTCTCGATTGCACTGAGCGTAGAACACGCCCCCAGGATCCGGATGAGGAAATCTGGCGAGATCTTGTCCGCAAATTATGGTTGCTCAAACCTGAACATGCGACAGCAGATGAACGTACTGCAATATGGTGGAGTCCGGATAGAATTGATGCCTACCTTGATTGGTACACCTTTCATTTTGGCCGTGAGATCCCTGATCCGCGTCTTCCTCAGCGTCGACTGCAGTCGATATTTAGCTCGGACTCTTCACCTGAGTCTCCCCCGCTGGGCGCTGAAGTTCCAGACGAATTGTCTCTTACAGAATTAGGCGCACTCCTTTATTCTGTAGCGCCCAGCGATATTCCCGGCAGACCGGGCCCGGGAGCTGACTATAAAATCTGGAGTAACGACTCTGTACAGCACGAGGCTGTACTTCCTGAATCCACACAGGTGCTTTATGACGTTGCTGCATCTCTCCTCGGCTCTCCCTCTGATGAAATACGCGCCAGAGTTCGCGAGTTAGAGCGCACTCTCCGCCAGTGCGGCAAGAACATATATTCTGAACTCAGCAAAAGCGATGCCGCTCTGTTCCTTCCAGCCCGAGATCTCAATGCCGGATCAAAGTCGAAGTCACAAAGTCTCAGCTCCGACTCAAGCTCTGGTGCCAGTGATGTTGAGTGTGAATAGGATTTGCATAGACACCACAGAGACCTGTTTTGGGTTTTTTGGTTGATTCGTTGCTGTTTGTGCGCTTTGGAAGTGATATTTCTGGCCGGACCATAAAATGTAGATATAGTTGTACCATCAGGGAAGTGCTGCTTTTATTTGAGCTGTCATTTCTTTACACAGCACATAAATATCGAATTTTACTAGCATTCTTTGGCAATTCCTGGAAGTACGCTGATCCAGCTAATATTATGGACCGGGTGAAAATTGGAGAGCTATATTCGAATAATTACATTTATATTGATCTCGTCAATGAGGAGTCGACATATCTGTGTTTGATCACCATTACACCGAGAAGAGCTACCTCACACAGTTAAATGGCCTTCGTTCCGGTGCTCACAGTACTCTATTCGGAATACCTCTAGCTATGTTCATGCTAGTGTCTTTCAGACGACCGAACTGTCAGATATTTAGCTGCGTGCTCGTGGTAAGTCACTGTTGGTGATTCTCGGCGATGGGAGGCTGATCTTCATCATTTGAAATATAATAAGGATTGACGCTGGTTTCCAGTGGGGTGATGAAACCAGCCGCAAGTATATCAACAGGCGGCCGGGCGGGAGAGGTGGCTTCTACAGCGAAGGCTCCTGAAACAAGCAAAACAGTTACAAAATTCATCCAATTCGACATGCACGAGATTTTAATTTAACGTCTCTAATTCTCAGGCTTATATCTACTCGTGCTGAAATACAACTTTCCTTATCGGGTATGTCCCCACACGCAACTGTGTGCGCGGAAACGGACCAAGGCTATCCTAATCGAGAAGGTAAAAGGCACCATGAGATATTTGCCAATATTAATCGCCGATTTTTTTTCCATCATATGCAATTTATACCGCCATAGCCATTTCTATTTTCGCTTGAGGGTGATAGCCATGCAACTCAAAGTCATCAAAGCTAAAATCATCAATAGATTTTATGGCTCTCTTGAACGTGAGAGTAGGGAATTTTGTCGGCGTACGCTGGCACTGCTTTCTTAAAGCCTCGACGTGGTTAGTATATACATGAGCATCTCCTAGCACATGCACGAATTCGCCTGCCTCAAGATCGCATACATGTGCTAGCATTTTTGTAAGAAGCGCGTAACTGGCGATATTGAATGGAACGCCGAGACCCATGTCTGCTGAGCGCTGGTACATTTGGCAGCTCAACTCACGGACGCCGTCCTTTCGCTTTGAGACATAGAACTGGGCTAGGATGTGACATGGTGGCAAGGCCATTTCAGCCTGAGCAGCAGGATTCCATGCACTTAGAATTATCCGGCGATCTGTAGGATTGTTCTTGATTTGGTGAACAATTTCACTCAGTTGATCCACTCCAACTCCCGAGTAGTCCTCATCCGCTCCACGATATTTTGCTCCAAAATGCCTCCACTGGAAACCATAAACAGGACCCAGATCTCCCTCTCTGTTCTTTTCTAGCCCTCTGCTATCAAGAAATTCTCTGGATGCGTTACCGTCCCATATGTGAATATTCTGATCTTGGAGGATTTTAGCGTCTGTCTTACCAGAAATGAACCACAATAGCTCAATGGCGACTCCGCGAAAGAACGTGCGCTTTGTGGTTAATAGCGGAAATGCATTGTCACGCAGTGAGAACCGTAGTTGGGGTGGCGCGAACAGACTGTAAGTGCCGGTGCCTGTTCTGTCTCCACGAAGCTCGCCCTCATCTATAATCCGCAGGCACAAATCGAGATAGGCACGTTCCTCCTCATTCTCATATGTTGGGATCGAGCCTCCGTTTTTTGCCATTTCTAGCTAACAACAGACTTTCCTTACTGAAATCGACGAACGCGACCATGACATAATACGCGTTTTGTCGTTTTGGTGTACAGTAAATTATCTGATCAGTTGTGCAGAAAGCGATGTCTATGTAAACTTTGCGCTGGGATATTTTTGATGCTATCTTTCATAGAGTCGGTACAGCATTTGTAACAAGGATTGATAAACCGGCGGGAGGCCTTACTGCCATTGTCACAGCGTGTGTTATATTGCCAAACCATGAATTTCACGTACATATAAATATTCCGGCTATGTCGCTGCGACATGTCTCTTACGGCTAATTACGCCTAGCTATATAACTCGTCTCGTGTGACTCACTCTTTCGAGCCCTCAAGACTGCTCGCCTCACAGTTACGCAGAATAGGTGAGCGCTGCCTGAAATTCAGCAGAGTGACTAATTTCCGAAACCGGCCTGAAATTTCGCGTAGGGAAATGATATCTCAACGCTCCGTTCTCAGGGCACAACTATGGAGACAAATATCGGGGCATGTCCGGTACAAATCTAGCATAAATGCTTTGGCCTATAAGGCCTTGCAGCGCAATATGCAGAAGCCCCCGCTGCCCACGATTGAGTCGCCAAATTGGAGCACTGATGCAGCCATCAGCTCTATTCTTTATGAAGCACCAGCTCCTCAACGAACTAAGGATAACGTTCATGTCCTTCAGTGTCTTGTACAGGATGAGCCCGGTGTACTTGCTCGTGTTTCCAGCACTCTCGCGGGCCGTGGGTTCAACATCAACAGCTTGATAGTGTCGAACACAGAAGTACCTGGACTGAGTCGAATGACTATTGTGATTCAGGGCAAGCCCGGAGTTATCGAGCAGGCACGCCGTCAGGTCGAAGATCTGGTTCCTGTTTGGGCCGTGCTAGACTATACTGATGCGCCGCTGGTTGAGAGAGAGCTTTTACTTGCCAAGATCTCACTGCTAGGGCCTGAATATTTCTCTGAGCTCGTGAGTCACCACGCACAAGCTCAACAGGCTCGTCTTAGTGACGCTGCACCCACTCCTCTTGACACAAATCCCGTTCGTGACTACCATCCCAATAAAGTGCCATTGAGCGAGGCTCTTCGTCACAAGCATCAGCATCTCGAGGCTATCAGAAAACTGGCAGCTCATTATGGCGGCAAAATTGCTGATATTTCTGATCGTAATTGCATTGTCGAGCTGTGTGCAACTCCAGCGAAAGTCACACGATTCTTGCATCATGTGAAACCATTCGGTGTAATTGAAGTTGCACGCACTGGTCGCTCTGTACTTACAGAGACCCCGTTGGATTCAGAGCAAGGCCAGGAGACTATCGTTGAGGAGGAGCTGGAAGCAGTTGAACTCGGAGATCTCCCTCCTGGCTAACTATACACGACACATGCTGTAAGTGAGAGCTAATCTTTGTGAATTTTATAGGAAATAAATAAATGGAACTTCAGGCGCGAAGAACAGTCTCACCTTCCATGCTAAACTTTTGGATCAAGATTTCGCCGACAGGAGTTGAAACATGTGCGTCTAGGACTGCTGAATAGGCTATATCAGCGCTTCCGTAGACAACCAAGGCCTGGCTAACTCTTGTGAATGCTGGAGCGCTCACGACTCTGAAGGGAACATTTCGAAAGTAGCACTTAACCTCATATCCTTCTAGAGTGGCCAGCGTAACAGTAGGCATCCAAGTAGGAATCACAATGCGACCAAACGCTACACCGCTATCATCATACAACTCGACCACACCCATGATCTCAGTAATCGCAGCAACAACATTTTCTCGGTCGATGTCGATAGGAGGTGGCACCGTCACATTCATCACCGCTTCACCACTGAAAGCCGTAGGACCGTCGTTATGTACACCTGTACCAGAGAAGCGGACATTTTTCAGTGTGATCGCATCAACCAATGGTTCATGACTTGACCTTCCCTCAAGGACAAACGGAATATCGACCCCACCAAACCAAGCCATGTCACTAGATAGCACAATAGTCGACGACTCGCCCGCGAGCAAACTACTTATGAAGGTGTCGATGGGGCTCTTCTTACCACCTGGGCAAGGTGCTGTGACCTCAGCTGCAAGATAGGGCACATTTGCCCACACTTTGACACTAGCCAGGTCGTCCTTGAGTTCTGTTTCGGCAGAGTGTGCGTCGCAAACCTCAACATAGCCAAGGCCATCACATTTGCCAAGCTTAATATTCCATCCCATTTCAGGTACGGTTCCGCTTGTGTTTAGCGGGATGTCAAAAGTATTCAACGAGAGCATCGCGGTGACATTTAAGGCACGTGTTGCAGGTACACCTTGGCGCACGTAAAGAGCCTTCAGATCTGGAACAAGCTCACTAGTAAGATCTGGGATATCCAACTGCTTCTCTAACACTAGTGGGAACGTATAGTCAATGCCCCATTTCGCCACTTTAACTCTGAACTCCGCCCTCATGGCAATTGGTTGCGATGCCAGTAGCCCTCGGACGACGAAACCTACTACTTCATCGCGACCAAGGTCGCCGACAACCAAATCATAGTTGTTAACTTCAGTAATACCATTGGGCACGAATTCTGCTGATATAGGCTTTGGCAGAGTCACACCCACCACGTGCTCCCAGTTCCCAGAGATATTCGTACGGACATCAATACGGCCTGGGACAGATACATCCATAGATCCGAGTATGGAGGCAACAAAGGTGGTCATTTGGGCGAAAATTGAAGCTCCAAGAACAGTATAGTTCATAGTTACGGCTGCACTGATACTCAAGGTTAATTGATCGCTCCCCATCTCGACAAGATGGATTCCAAGAAGCTCCACGGAAGGAATCGCACTGAATTTTGACACATCACCAAACCAGTCGGCACCACGTGAGACCAACAGGGTGATTAAACCCATAGCCGATAGGATGAATATGAGGGTTGCTGGGCGTTTCACCAGGAGCGTCCATATTGTCTCGTGAGACTCCGGAGCCTCCTCTCTTAGTGCATCATTGAACTCCTGGTGCACACGGTCGAGCAATGGCGCCCGCTCAGCGTTTGCAGCGCTCATTCTCTCGCCTAGCTTCGCCAGAATTTTCTGAAGTCCAAGCTGACAAATAGATGTGGGGTATTCGCGCGCGTTCCAGGTCTACTCCAAGCTATTGGTCCATTTCTCGACGCGACGCTTCAGCCTTTCAGGGCTCCGACAATAATCGCAAGCATAATCACATTTGATGGTGTCGGGTCCATCGTTAAAGTAGGTTGCCAGCAGCGCATGTCTGCATTTACTTGTGGTCTTCGCGTAGTTTATTAGAGCTTCCACTGCCTGCCTCCCGCTCGGATGAGCCAATTTCGCTGCAGCTGCCGATACAAAGCGAAGCTCAGCCTCTGAACAGTATAGTAATGTGCGAGCGGCCCTACCATCTCGCCCAGCACGACCACTTTGCTGAACGAGGGAGTCTAGTGTTGGAGGCATGTCGAAATGGATCACAAACCGAGTATCAGGTTTGTCGACGCCCATGCCGAATGCAGTGGTAGCTACAACTATAGCATATTCAGGGTTTCCAGCAACCCAATTTTTCAGTATTTTCATTCGACTAGTGGTCGGCATATGGGCGTGGAAAGGATGTGCATTAAATTTTGCTCTTCGAAGTTCAGTAGCTAGATTTTCAGTGTCAATTCTACGTCGACAGTACACGATGCCACTGCCTGGAAAAGGAGTACTGTTAATTGTCTTGCGAGGGTACCACGCACGGAGCCGCCGGCGGTATGTCTTCAGAAGCCGTAGCATGTCAACGAGACGATCCTCGCGATTCTCTACGTATCTCACTTCAAAGTGCAAATTTGGGCGGCTCGCCGGAGCTACGATAAGTCGAGGAGAAGATAGCCTTAGCGTTTCCATTATTTGTCTGCGCATTGCAATACTTGCCGTCGCAGTAAGAATAACCCATGGTACCCCTTGTAAGAAGCGTAGCTCTCCTAATTTTGCATAGTCTTCTCGAAACCCATATCCCCACTCGACACAGCAGTGAACCTCGTCTATGACGATTCTATTCAGTAGGTTCAATTCGTTCGCTTTCTGTAAAAAGAGTTTGATGGTAGGAGTAAGGACAAGCTCCGGTGATATGTAAATGAGCCCAGTCTGCTCGCCACGTAAACACGCATCCAATATGGCCTTTCGGTGGGCAGGTGAAAGGTTCGAGTTGAACGCGCAGGCTGGGATACCCAGATCTCTCAACTGGCCAACCTGATCCTGCATAAGTGCCAGTAGAGGGCTGACAACTATCGTAAATCCACCGCCATCTGCTATAACAGGGAGCTGATAGCATAGAGATTTACCATACCCCGTAGGAAGAAGAACAAAGACATCTTCCTTTTTTATTATTGCCTGAATAGCTTGTCGTTGGCATGGTCTGAAGACTTTTTGATGGAATCTCTCGCGAAGAATTTCATCCAAATTCGGCATGGATCATATGGCCGACGCGTCTTTGGCCTTCAGCTTCTTTGTCACTCGAATAGACATCACATTTTGTGCGTAAAGCTGAAAGGCAAAAATTTGCCGATTAACCACTGTAACAGTAGTGCCTGCAGAGAGCGCTGGTCGGATGGGTTTCTAGATATAAATACTTGCTGAAGTCTTGGTAGAGTCTCGATCCACTTTTAACAATAAAAAACTACTTATTTCTCTCGAACTATCCACGCACGTGGTAAAAAATGTATCCGTTCTGTGACATTCAACGCCAAAAGACGACAAACTTCCTAAAAGGCAGGAGTACTGATCTGGGAGACTATGGACCCGTGAGTCCTGGCAACGCGAAAGGCCTCATATAGAGCCTTACGGTCGTGGCAAATCTCCGTGCGTTTTTGATCGAAGAAAGAAAAGTGGGTGCGGGCTTACATCACCTATAAGTATGCTTGGTGCACGGAATAAAGTAGTATTCCCACTCCAATTCCGGAGATGGGCATCCTTCAAGCCGGAAAAGCCAAGCGAGATTCAGAAGCTGTCTGCTCCTATTGGGGTGAAGCAGCCTCTCCAATTCGAACCGAAAGATCGCACATTCGAGGATAAGCGCCGTGACTTTATGGATCTGAAGAAAAATAGGCTGCGTCGGGAGGAGCTCAAACAGCAGTTCGCACAATCATCATTCGCATCCATTTACGGCTTCCGCGACACCGGGGGGAAATTTTTCGTTGGCACCCCGAAGCCATGGAATGTTGACAAGGCTTTATATATGCCCAATATTAATGGAACGCTTATAGGCAGTGGAGTTGACACCCGGCTCGTAGATTTGCTGGGAAAGCAAAAATTCACCATTGTACGCTTATTTTCAAGTGATATTGCCAAAAAACAAATTGACTCTTTTATATCCAATTTTTCAGGTTGGGACCATGTCAGTCTTATCGATATCAATGCACCGACATCTTTTGTGAACAGATGGCTAGTCAGATGGCATCACAAAAAAATCCAAAAGTCTTTACTTGGACCCTTCCACAAATACCTGGTTGCTCCCTTTATTCCAGATGAGGTGAGAAAAGCTTTAAAGTCGACAAACGAACTAGGAGGCTACATATACGTTGTGGATAAACTCGGGAAGATCAGGTGGGCATCTTCAGGACCAGCTCTTGACTCTGAATGTGATGTCTTGCACGAGCTCCTCGTTGCCCCTTCGGAAGAAAGTAGATAAGGGCAAGTTAAAATGTAGTTTGCCAATGGGGGTTGACATGTGCTTGTGCCGATACGTGAGACTCAAGCTGTCCACAAGTGTAATTTCTCTTCATGTGGCGCTGCAAAAACACAGACGCTAGAGCCTCTGTTTTGTACCAATATATATCTTAGCATATCGCTAAACGATTCTGACTCGTGCACTGTGCCTTCTAGATTGCATCTCAGATAAGACCCGCCGCATAAGATCTAGATTGAAAGTTTTCTGGACCCCATAGAAAAAGGATACCGGCCAGAGATTCCCACACGTATTGTTAACCTTGAAATTAGTCCAAAAATATACGTAACATTTGGAAGTTGGAAGGGCAAGAAAAAAATGCTCCTGGTGGGATTCGAACCCACGACCGTCGCGTAACCTTAACACGATTCTTAGTATAGAATATGCACAACGATTAATTCATGCATATATAAGCGCACCGCGCGAACCAACTGCGCCACAGGAGCCTCTCGTCATCGGTCTCATAAAGTGCTTAACAACTTTAAAAGTTGAAAGGGTGAGTAACACCCGCTGCACCAAATCCACCAATTTTGGTCACAAGTGTACATATTTACTTCATACCCTGAAGACCATGACTCAGGTAAATAAATCGTTCAGACCTGACCATTTGTCTGATTTTGACAGGCTGCTGTCTAATTGGGGATCTCGAGTTACGTTCAAGCCAGCTGCGACTCGTTCTGACTTGATGTCTTAATGCCTTAATGAAGACGCCCTCGCCCATATTTAATTGACCACGATATAAAGTTATTCTCAGTAGGCTATATGTGTACGATTGTGCACTAAGTAGACACAAGTTTTATATCTGCCGACAGCTTAAGTTCCTGGATCTCCGAGCGTGATAGGTGCATCTCGAAGATATAAGTGAAAAGGTCGGGCTCCCATATATCCCCCACAGACGCGAGCCGATTACTACTGCTATGGGAAACTGCTTCTCTTCCTCCAGCAGTGGCACTGGCACAGCGGCTGGAAAACCAAGCGAGAATGCTGTGCCGTCTGCTAAGCCCGCTCCACAGAAGTATTCTCATAAGGCAGGATACGTGCTGCCAGCCTCTGATACCCCTAGACCCCAATCCGCAGGTGTTGCCGCAGCCGCAGCTGCGGAGCAGCGAAAGCAAGACCATGATGAGAAAATGAGACCCAAACGTAAACTTAATTAGAATAAATCGGTCTGCTCTCATTAATATGCATTATATAGAGTACTTCGATGTCTGTCTGTTCTCAGCAGCATCTTCTATTATGGCCGCTAAGTCTCCATATGCGGCGATCACAGCGTCGCGAGACGTGCCTTCAATTTCAATGCGAAGCTTATCCGTTGTATCACCATATACTCCTCTTCCAAACAATGCTACCCGGTGACGCTCGGCCACGTCCTCTTCAACGCTTGGAGCTGTGACAGCTTGTCGAGCCTCCCGCGGGAAGTTATTGATGATGATCTCACAGACGTGTTTTCCTTTTTTAGTCTCGATAACGGGTTCGGGTACTGAGAAAGCCCGGGTGCCTTCCGAAATTAACGATGGCTCTTTGTCCTCCTCCCCAGCGATGCGACGAGCTCTCTGCAAGTCGAGACGATCTATTCCGTGGCCACCGAAACCTGAATAACCAAAGGAATTGCGCTCGTCAGGATTTCCGTCACATATGTCCTTCACCTCTTTCGGAGTAGGCTGAGAGCTCATCGTCAAGGCCTCGGAGATGATGTGGGCAGCCTTGGGTTGCTGAGGAGTGAGAAAAGTCACGGCTGTACCGCTTAATCCAGCTCGTCCTGTCCGTCCTGCCCGATGCACGTAATCTTCTACGTGAGAAGGTGGATCATAATTAACAACAAGTCGCAGAGATGCTATATCCAATCCGCGAGCAGCAACCGATGTAGCCACGAGAACATTAACTGCTTCGTCTTTGAAGTTTTGGATGGCAGCGGTACGCTCAGACTGTAGCAGACCTGCGTGCAAAGCAGCAGCACGAAATCCACGGTTCTTTAGTTGAGCTGCCAACTTTCCAGCAGTTTCTTGTTTCTCAACGAAGACCAGTGCACGGGCATATTCCTTCAAGTGGGTCCCCAGCAGATCAAGCAAGTGCAAATACTTGGACTCTGGTATAACAATGTCAACCCTTTGCTCTACATGGGGTGGTACGGAGGAGTGAGTCCCAATAACGAGGCTAACTGCGTCGCCCGAGAGAAACTTCGTTGCAGTTCGTTGCATACGTGGAGACATAGTAGCCGAAAACAACACAGTCTGGTGATCAGGACGGATCCCTGCTATTATCCGTGAAATCTGAGGTTCAAACCCCATGTCAAACATTCGGTCCGTCTCATCCAGTATTACAAGAGATGTCTTTTGGAGAGAAAGCCGGCCTGCGGCAAGAAGTCCTATCAATCGTCCAGGTGTTCCAACAATTATATTGGAGCCTTTGCGTATCCGAGCGATTTGGAGAGCGATATCTGTACCGCCAGCAGCAACTGCATGGGTGAGAGCAGTCCCACTTATCAATTTTTCTAGTTCAGACCCAATTTGCTTTGCAAGCTCACGAGTTGGTGCAACAATTACCACAGAGGGCATCTCCGAGTTTTCTAAGGCATGCCGCACTGCAGGTACCAAGTACGAGATTGTTTTACCACTACCAGTTGGTGCCACCGCCACCACATCGAAACCACTCATGATTACAGGAAGAGCCTGAGCTTGAATAGCCGTTGGCCTAGGAAACTTGGCCATTGCCGCCATTAAAGTGGCTGGAAGCCCTGCCTCATACCATTCCTGCACTGGCGTTAACGTAGTATCCGCTTGCTGTATCCCCAACTTTTTCCTGAGACCTTGAAGCTCCTCGAAGGTCATATTGAGCATAGGCAGTTGGTTATACATGGCCGATCTAAACGGAGGGTACTTAAATTTCGAGTGATCTATGTTGATCTTACTGTCAATCTTCAGCAGCTTATGATTCGAATGATGTTCCTCCAAGTTGCTACCATTGTTTAATTCTTCCGCATCGCTGTCGTCTTCATACATCCCGTTGTTGGGTATTGAATCGACGCTGTCACGCCCGTCATGAGCATTAAGAAAATCATTCAGACTTAGGGTGGGTTTCTCACCAACTTTATCATAACTTGTTTTCGTGGAGACGGGGAAGTCTGAAGTAGAAGCGTCAACTTTATTACTTACTGCCGTATCATCCAGGAATGACCTCCTCGAGCTCTCCGTAGAGCCCCCAAGTAGGACGCCTCGCCTTTTAACACTTGGTCGGATGCGAAACGCACTCTGCCTAGCCTGCCTTGCTTTTTTCCATTTCTCCAAACGCTCCTTTTTGTCCATTAACAAGGCGAGAAAACTCCAATCCCGCACTCTCTTTCCTGTTCCAGCCTGAAAACGTAGTGTGTCTAAGCAGATAAGCTATAGCTCTCAATGCCGGTTGATGCAATACCTCGACTGAAGGCGCAGCTTAGGCTAGCCATCAATCGCCTCAAGCTAGTGCAAAAAAAAAAAATCACACTGAGCAAGCAGAATCGTCGTGACCTTCTTCCGCTGCTAGAATCAGGTAAGGTTGCTAGCGCAAGGATCCGCGTCGAGAATATCATACAAGAGGACATTCATGTAGAGCTTTTGGAACTCCTAGAGGTCTATTGTGAGCTTCTTCTCGCCCGCACAGCTGTCATTGATGCTACGTTGTCTGCAGATGACCGGGTAAAGGAGGCTGTGTACTCCATTTTGTATGCAGCTCCTCACACAGAGCTGAAGGAGCTGCAGACACTGCGAGCAATTCTGGCACATATATTAACGAAAGAGGTACTCGCAGATGCAGCCGACAATTTGACCCAGCAGGTACCCCATAGAGTTATATCAAAAGTCCATGTTGGGATCCCTTCGGATGAGCTTGTCTCATTGTATTTGACGGAGATTGTCAAGGCTTACGGGGCTAGCGTTCCAGGTATTTACACTCCGGAAATTTCAAAGGATGAGGGCACACCTTCTTCGTCCGAGAAGCCAGAGATTCGTGGCCAACAGCCAGACGCGTCTGAAAGTCCGGAGCCAGAGGCGGCAATTTCCCACACCACTAAAAGCGCTCCGCAGGAAAACGATGCCCCCACCAGTAGTAACAGTAATGACGAATTGTGGGCTCGCTTCGCAGCTCTGAAAAAACCATGATTTAATGTTATGGGGGATCCAACATGTCAACTTATATACTATGATTAGAGCCATCGCTTCTTGAGCTTTTCAATGGCGTAGCTAGTTGATCGACCTATACCGGCTGTGATAATGCCCTTAGTACTTTGCGTGACAGATGGCCATTTGACGGTTCGACGCACAGCATTAGCCACTCGAAGTCGTGTGACGTCTTTACCTCCCAATCGGGCCTGAAATGCTACAGGGAGCACAGAAATCAGGGCGGCTTCATCACCCGGCTGGAAGATATGAGTACCATGAGCATCTGGCCCAATTCCCGCAAGTTCACCGTGCTCAAGGCCCATGCGGGAAAATAGAGGAGCGTAAAGGCGACGGAAGTGGGCAAATTGGTTAGAAACAATGTTGCGAACTTTATGCGGATTTTCGGCTAGTGCCATGCGGACGTCTCCAAGGTAGCTTACTCCCGCAATCTTTGTATATAAATCGTACTCACTGAATTCGTGAGGTAGTAAGAGCAGCGCGACGGCCATAGCAGCCTGAAGATTCTTTTCTTGTGCCTTTGCAACGTCCTGGTGAGTGACTAGTGTTTTTACTGGTTTGTGGAGCCTCCCTGCGAGGTAGAGAGTACTCCAGTTGTTGAGATCGTCAATTAGAGTGGGCAGACTCACGACGCCATATTTAACTGTTCGGCCGTCCATAGGAACATAAGGGTTGAAATATACACCCGCGCCCATAAGATCTTGCACAGCTGCAACCGTACCAGAGCCTAGATGTCGCAGGGACGAATAGTCTCCTGGATGCTGTGCTATATTCTGGTGATGCCATTCCTGAGCGTTCTCTACGGCGAAAATCAGATCTATCTGGGTTTTCTTGGTTTTTTGTCCAGTACCTTGGCTCAGTACCCCGCTGCCATATGCAAATGCGTATCCTATTGGCGCATCAAACCTGGCGACGAACCGCTGTAACCCGGCTTTGAGCATACGCCAAATTTCACGGCGGGCGGATGACTATTCAAATTTGCCGGTGCATATCACACCCATAGTCCGAGAGATTATCTTTACGCGTGGCCGCAAATTCTACCTCGTGCACTACCCGTATTGTCCTATAAGGTCCTTCGAAGGCCTCATCTCTCTAATCGGGGTACAGTCTCTACTGCTCTCATACTACCTACGGTCATATCAGCTAAGCCAAGCCAGTACAAACGCCACCAGCCATTTCAGCGTCATTTGCAGCTCCTATGGATGGTATTAAACATACATGGCTTATACTAAGTGGTAAGGGTGGGGTGGGAAAATCTTCGACAACTACACAGCTGGCGTTGACGCTTTGGAATAAGGGTTATAAGGTCGGTGTCTTAGATATAGATCTCACAGGACCGTCTTTGCCTCGAATGTTTGGCGTGGAATCTTCCAAAGTACGCCAGAGCTCGTCAGGTTGGGTTCCGGTGGCTGTAGACCAGGAAGCGCGGCTAAAATTAATGAGCCTTGGGTTTCTTCTCGGCGAAAGAGGTTCCAGCGTGGTCTGGCGTGGCCCCCGCAAAACTGCAATGATCCGTCAGTTCGTCAATGATGTCATATGGGGCGATCTTGATTACCTTCTGATTGACACTCCCCCAGGCACCAGTGACGAACATATCACCATTGCCACCGAACTATTATCCAGACGACCTGATGGGGCGGTGCTTGTCACTACTCCGCAAGAAGTGGCTGCTGCAGATGTTCGGAAAGAGCTGAATTTCTGTCGCAAGGTCCAATTCCGCGTCCTAGGAGTAATTGAAAATATGAGTGGGTATGTTTGTCCGCACTGTAACGAATGCACGCTGATCTTCTCGAAAGGCGGTGGTCAGAAACTTTCTCAGCAGTATAATATCCCATTTTTAGGCAGTGTGCCAATGGATCCGGCTTTCGTCAAGATGGTGGAAGAACAGAGAGTAACAGAGGACTATGAGGGAACAGAGCTCAGTCGAATATATGACGGGATTGTGGAACAGATAAGGTCGCAGTCTGACGTGGTTCCATCATTGCAGACAAATATGGATAGTGCGTCCGATTTGGCCGACCGCTAGACAGTAACCTGTCCGATTCAGGGAGGAGGGCGTCAATATCATGAATGTAGTTTATGGCTGTCTCGAGTTTAGCTCCAGTAGATGCAACTAGCTCCTCGAAATCCATACATTCGGTTAAGGGACCTTTATGATTCTGTTTTGATGCTCGGGTGGTTCGTGAAACCACATTTTGACACAGTTTGTCAACCTGGCGCATACGCTCTGTTACATGGATTTGGCGCTCTGATGCACGCTTTATTAGCTCGTCTACAGTTTTGCGATAGTCCTTCTCAACGCGCAGAGCTGCCCCTTCAAATGATTGTCCCATGCGGGATCACAATTCTAACTGACTTCTTATAAGAAAGGTTTATAGATATGCATTATTAATAATAAGTTAGGAGTTAGGAACGTTAGGTATAGATGACGCTTCGTTATCGTCGTCGGTATAGTGAATTACATCATTGTCCACACGACTGGCTTTGCGGGAGTGGCTGTAATCCTCCTTAAAAGGTATTTCCGTAAGAGTAATACAACTTTCCACGCTCGACTGTCGACTAAAGTCAGACGTGCAATGTAAGTCCTTTTCATCCTCGGAAATGTCATCTCGTGTGCGCTTGCCTAGATTTGCACACCATGCATCTGCACGATCTAGAACCGAGGAGACGATATCTGTGACGTTGCGAATCATCTCCAAAGAGTCAGTGGCCAGCTGTAAAGCAGCTGATTGGCCGCCACCCGCAGTTGTAGCTGAACATCGGGCCCATCGGGCTGGTAATGCTAGCATCCGTTCTCGCACCGCCCCTCTAGCGACCTCAGGTAATGCTCCAGCAGCGAAAGTAGAGATGGCCATCAAGCACTTGCGGACTGTTGTCGCAATATCTTGGCGGATAGCGTCAGCGCTGAGCTCAGGTGTTACGCCTTCATTTTCGGCAGCCACAGCCTTCTTCAAAGCATCTATTTTAGAGGAAAGTTGTTTGTTCGCAAGTCGAAGTAGCCCCAGTAAATGTCTTAGCTTTTTACGTTTCTCAACCGTCAAGACGAGCGAAGTGGCCGTCAACAAAACAGACTTCCATCTGCCTTCCCCAGGACGCTCCGGTGTGGTATTGGAGGATATTTGTGCCGACGGTCGGTCAACATCTGATTGACTCGGCGGTGAATCCTCTCTGGCATTGGACTGGGTTAACTCAAGAGCAACTTGGTCGGCAGGTGTGTTTGAAGGTGCAGGCTCTGAGACTGCACCTGAGGGTGTCGTGGACTGGACCCAGAGACGCCCTTTGACTGAGGAGATTAACGGTTTGGTCACCCGTCCGAGGAGGCTACTATCCTGTCGTAGCTTTTGCAAGGCTTCTGCTACAATTAGCTCCTCATCTTTGTCGTTCTGCATGTGACTATATTAGTCAGGTGCTCGCTGCATTGATACGCTTAATCCCAGGCCGCTACATGTGATCATTCACCTCTTTGCTGGGTTATGAAAGCTGGCAGCAACTAGTGGCATTGTCCTCCTAGGCTAAAACATACTACGCCATGGACTTGCTATGTATAATTTATATTGTTTTCGTCGAATACTCTCGCAGACTTCCTCTTCCTCGCATGATCCTTCCATGAGTCTATGATAAGTACAAGACTAAATCTTGATATCCAACTGCACTTTCGACGCCATCGCGATGTTGCTTTTGAGTGCAGCGGCATCTAAGCAGGCTGAAATAAGATTTTTTTACATCTTGCGCTTTGCTGATTACCTTTTTTTAGATATCACGGCCTCAGTAATTGCGCAGAGTGAACAATCATACTTGCCACGCCCGGAGCATTGATAATTCTGTTCCAAAAACATCGTAATGCTTCATCAATATAGCAAACGCCGCGATTTCGACCATTGACAACACCAGACATGATGAGTATGTGGACATAGATGGAATTCTGTAGTAGGCAGAATTGGGGAAGCTCCATCGCTAGCGAAACAAGAACCTGAAGAGATCGTCTAATGCAGCTCAAATTCATTTATATAGGGGATATGATACGTACCGTTTAATGTCAGATATGATGTGTGTACCGTTCCTTCATCCAATCTAAAGCATGACACGCGCCCCAATTCAAATCACAATGTTTATAAACGGGAAAACTGTCTTGACAAATATGCCAAAACCGAATCTCCTTTATTGCATATGTACCACATTTTAGGTCGACAACGTAATATGAGCTGTCATCAACGTTCATATTCGAAGCTAGATACTCTAACCGAACGGCCGACCCGCGATGTTGACAAATAAATGACCATGGCGGGTGATAAGCCCAATAAGGTATACAGTTCCGAAGTTCTGGTGTGTGTACAGCAATAGAATAATTTGGACGATCTATTGAGGGCTCGCATTGAATTATATACCTTAGTACCCAAAATATAAAGCTTACCTCGCTCGTGAAATCATGAAGTATCCTCAGTATATGGCTCTATTATCTGATTTTCCTGAGGTCAATCACAGAAGGTGATAGCGATATGTTTATCTGTTATTAATACACCACGATCTCGTACTCTCCCAGTCACAGTAGATATATAATGGGAATATATTAATCGGCGGAACTGCATAAATAACGTGATCAAAAATCCAAAGTCTAAATCTTGGTTGAGACTTTTTATTGCATCATGAATTGGAAAGACGCTGCAAAGATGAAGCAAGAAGCTCGCGAAAAGCTGTTGCCCTCTAAGTGGCGGGCAACGGGCCCTCTTGAGTCGATAAATGACATTGAGAAGTACCTGACTCCGGAAGAGATTGAGATCACTAATTCCAGCGGCGTAGACCTTGTACCCAAACTCAAAGCTGGAGAGCTCAAAGTTCGCACCGTTGTTGAGGCATTCTGTCACAGATCAACGCTCGCACAACAACTAACCAACTGCTTGACGGAAATACTTTTTGATGATGCACTTGCTCGCGCCGACGAATTGGATGCTAGTGATGTCAAGGAGGGCCTGCTCTTTGGTCTGCCAGTTTCCGTTAAGGACTCACTAAATATCAAAGGATACGACTCGACGATTGGCTACATGTGTAACGTCAATGAACCCGCCACCACTGAATCAGTTTACTATCATGCTCTACTCAGTCAAGGCGCTATGGTTATTGCGAAAACAAATATCCCACAGACCCTGATGTGTGCTGAATCCGTTAACTATGTTTGGGGTCGAACCACCAACCCTTACAATGCTGCGTTTGGTGCCGGAGGCTCAAGCGGTGGTGAGGGCGCAATTCTGGCTTGCCGTGGCGTGGTTATTGGCACTGGCACAGATATTGCCGGTAGTATTCGTATGCCCGCTCTATGTGAGGGCATCTGTGGTGTGCGTCCCTCGGCTTGTCGGCTTCCTCTTGCTGGCAACCAAGCACCGTCACGTGGAGCAGGTAGTGAAGTTTTGCCAGTTATTGGCCCTATGGCGAATAACACACGTGACGTAGAGCTCGGTTTTAAGGCGGTGAATATGACCAAGCCCTGGCTTCGCGATACGACTTTATATCCTCAGGCATGGCGTGATCTCAGCGAGGCCCCGAAAAAATTCAAGGTAGGCGTCATTTCTTCGTGGGGGGTTGTATCCCACCCTCCCGTGCAACGTGCAATGGACAAGGTGATATCAAAGCTTCGCGCAGCAGGACACTCAGTGGTAGAATTAACGGACATTCCTACTGATGCAGAGACGGCAGAACGTGAGCAGACCTTTTGCAACACTTTAACCAGCTTAGATTCTTTCAAATCTGTGTTCAATAAAGTCAAGCTCGGGGAAGAGCCTGTTCACCCTTTGGTGGAAAAAATGGGCTGGACAAAGCTACCCAAGTACAGCGTGGAAGATGTTATCGTTGCGCGAGAGCACCGCACCAGCTTTATAAACAGTGTACTTTCTTCATTCAACAAACATCTTCCCGATGATTACGATGTCATCTTATGTCCTCCGGCTCCCCACACCTCGGTCAAGCATGACTCGTTTCTGTACTGGTGGTACACGGCAGTCTGGAATTACGTTGATTTGCCAGCCGCGGTCATCCCAGTTACCTTCGTAGACCCAGCTCTTGACAAACCGCGAAAACTGGAATCTGATAATGCGTTGGCTACTTATATCGAAAGTTTGTACGATCCTGAAGAGATGGCTGGTCTCCCAGTGACAGTCCAGCTGGTTGGTCGCCGCTTCCGTGACGAAGAATTGCTTAAGACTGTGATTGCAATTGAAGATCTACTAAAAGTTTGAGAGTGAGCTGTCATTAGAGTCTATATCATTTGAACATTTAGCACAGTTAGAATGTATTGATGTGCTACTGACCGAGTGTCTTTCCTTCCCTTGCGCATGCTCAAACTGAACAACATGAAGCCATTCGGACTCGCATTCTAGGGCAAGGCTAAATGCGCGATTTATCATACCGATTAAGCAAGACGGAACAGAGTATATCTCAGATGTTGTGATCAAGCTCTCTTAACTATTCATTGATTTACTCTACGCATAATTTAGTGGAGAGTGTTTAATCAGTACATGTAATTGTTCGCACAAAGAGTCGTACTCCTGATCACTTATCAAACGTGCCAACCGTCCGGAAAATCTTGACGCGCTGGTATTGAACAAAAGTTGGTAAAACGAGGAGCGCTCTAATGTTATACCTCTCTGCGGTGTTTGTTGGTTATCAGTTTTGCCACGCTAGTTCAGATGCTCAAAGCCTGAATACAGTAGGCCCGGACGAGCACTCACAAACTCACCATTCTGAGGTCACATTCCTTTGGGGATAGCGAATACTGCCAACAGGGATTGCTATTAATTCACTTCCCCTCCAGTGTGCGCACCTCGACATAAACTATCTTCTTATTCAAGTCATCCCACTTTCTTACAGAAGATTACTGATATCTTACAGCGCAAAAGACGTTACGCTATTCTTAGTTACATAAAAGGTCGAGCTGATGACAGATTCATTGATATCTTACACGGCTGAGCCACCAGTGCAAGCTTTTGAGTAACATACGACATCGTTGCGTCTTTAGGTTTTGCGGTAGGTAGTAGACGTATCATATCTCAAGTCTGAATAGACTTCATGTTGACCGGTGCGTATGCGCATTGGTTGAACTTGTTGACAAGCATCTCAACGCGCGCTTTTACCACTTCAACGTCTTTGCAAGCAATAGCCGGAAACCTCCCGAGACAACTATTCTGAAAAAAGATCACTTTCGAGTATCATTCTACTTTTTAGAGTATATTAGCTTACTTTAATCGAATTTAAGTGCTCGGAAGTGGAACAGCACATTTACGACGTTATCAAGTTACGTCATGTTGGGGAGCGGGGAACGGAGAGTAGTGTGTGTGATCCGCAGTCGCGAGTGGTCGCGAGCCGACCTCAAGCTTTGGGCTGGGGTTTTACGCGTGATTACTGAAGATGACACATCGGTCTTTTTGATACCTTCCCAAGCTAAAAAAGAGCATTCTCTGGATCAAAGAGAACATAAGTAACAAATGTTGCATGTATAGACGCTGATTTTAGTTCCTGGTGTTCTCTACGTACATACTCAGAATTAGATCTTTCTGATCGACGAACTTTCTAGAACAACACTTAAAGGCAACGGTACTCCGTCATGACTAATTTTCCCGCTGTCATCATGACGAAGCGTGCATATTATGTCACAATTGTCTGGGCCTAGGATGTTCTCATATATAGGATGACTTCATCATTGTGCCCAATTGCTACGTACACGTTCATGAGCTCTGAGATTTTCACACCAGCTTATGGTACACCAGAAGGCTCTTTTTTCGATTTGTACGATGAAATGTTGGGCGACCAGGTGACCCACACGCGGCTTGGACCATTGCGAAGTCCAGCAGGCCCCAGCGCCAAGCGAAGAGACATGGCCTCTGAACAAGACCCCCTCAGCCTTCTTGAGCTAGGCCCACATGTAACTCCAGTGGGAACTTCTGAAGTCGATGATATGGTCGCTTATCTGGATGAAGCCGAGGCAGAAATGGACACCGATGACGATGACGACAATGTGTATGACTCTTCTGATGACTTGGACTTTCAGGCACCCAGCACTGTCAACATAGGCAGGAGGGGCCCGAAGTCACCTGTGCAGATGCGCCAGCCGTCAATGCCATCGTTGACACCGGCGATCGATCTTTTCCGGTCCATGAATAGCGAGCGCCCTCCGTATACCTTTATCGACCCGGCCACTCTGCAATTGCAGCCTGGTCAATCCGCGCCGTTCGGTGGAGCAATTCCGTCTATCTTGAATGATGTTCTCTCCCCGTCAGAGGTCGCAGCATCAGTACCCCAATTGAACTCTACTCCGGTGAAGCTTGAACAAGCTGACATCAAGCTAGAAGAGCCTAGTGTGTTGCCACAGTCTGACGAAGAGCTTTTCAAGACCAATTTGGCTTCGTACAATGATGACTCCAATGCGCTTGAGGAGTTACTCATGTCGAAACAAGCCAAAGCGAAGGAGGTCGCCCCAACGCCGCATACAGAGACGGATTCCTCACTTGACGCAGCGAGCACTCGCCCAAGTTTGCTTAGCCCTCCGGCCAGCCCAGGCGAGAGCTCAGAGGCTTCTCCCATGCCGGGAAGCCCCGATTTTGATGACAATGATAACGACAACGACAACGAAGATGAAGATGATGACGACTCTGAGGACTTCTCAGAATTCTCTCCACCTCGGCTTGCTAAACGTGGACGTACGTCCACTCGCAGTAGTAGACCCACCAAGATCAAGGCGAGTTTGAAAGCGAGACTTCGTGCTGCAAAGCCCACAAAAAGTGGTACGGGACCTCTCCGTGACCCTCATACTTGTGGAATGCATCTCGCTGATGGATCGCTGTGTCGTAAGATGTTCACCCGTACCTACGATCTCACGCGTCATCAGGTGACAGTCCATGCTACAAAGCGGCGAAAGTTCAAGTGTGACAACTGCCCCGACGGCAGAGAATTCAGTCGATTAGACGCACTTGTTCGACACAACAAGAGCAAGCACTCGCATTGAGTGTGTCCTTTTCGCTCATGCTGTTCTATATTGCTACTGGCTGTTATCAGCAAAAAAAAATTTTTGCAAGTACCTTATTTATTTTGCATTTTTCTTGAATATGCATATTCGTGCAAATCACTATACATATACATATAACCAACTTATTCTCACATAGCACAACAACGAAATATATATATATAACAACTGAGTTTTGTAATTAAGTGACAGCTCAAAGTCAGCAGGAGGCTGTCGATATGGCTTGGCTGTAGAGCTCAGCGATCGTACTCATTGTTCCCAGATTTTTCTATGCCCAAATGATTCGCAAGCACTTTCTGGAAACATGGGGCGAGCTCAATATCTTCATCGATCTCATTGACGCAGCGACAGCGACACCCAACTCCGTTCGAGCGAGGGGCATCGAAATCTTCCCAATACTGATCGTTCTCTGAATCTGCATGCGTTGGTTCCACGACGAGCGGGAGCTGGCGACCCGCGGCATTTCCCGGACAGTGTGCAACAATACTATGCGTGTAGCCAATGTCCCGGAAATAGTGAATTTGGCTCGTATTCAGGAACATCGCTACTGCGAAAGTGTGTACTGGTGCGTCGCCCCATCTTTCGTACCAGAACCCACTGGCGCGCTCAAGGTGATCAAAATAAGCTTGATACAGATCGTTGCGCCAGAGATCAACACGTGCGATTTCAAAGTTGGAYCAAAAGTGACACTGATTATATTTTAATCCATCCATTAACTCGAGGTCGTTTTTCTTGTCCGCCCCTGTTGTAACAGCACTCCACAAGTCGGTGTCAGCTAGACCTAGACGTTTCTTAAACGTCAGGGTATGCCGGAAGAGGTTATTTATCGTATCTTTCAGTTCGGTCAAGAACACTGTGAAACCGTAGACCTTGCCGGCACGTTGCATCTCGACGAATGGGTCATACGTGATATCACAGAAAAACGACACATCTGGCTCTAATCGCCAGTACCATTCATATTTCGCCACCATCGGGTGATGGTAAAATTTTCCACTAAAGAATCGGCACATCTCGTGGTAGCTCCTCAGTCCGCCATAGGCAAGAGATCGATCGCTCTGCTGGAGTAGAGCTTCGTTGATTAGATCGTCTGATACATCTTTTGGAAATTCCCAGAGGGATTTTGGAATGAGCCCGAACTCGCAATCGGCTTTTGTTATATTTCGTACCTTGTCCTTGAATTCTTCGGAGAATTCCTCATTGTTGAGAAACGTGTAGGGGTATTTATACCAACGGTTAAAATGGCGCTCTAAAGACATAATGGATTGCACGGCACCGTCCAGATCCGAATTCCGCGCCAGCATCAGTATGGTCGCGTTCGCGCGAGGTCCCAGAAGATCAGGTTCCTGGCACCCCACCGAGAACGGTTGGTCATATTGGGCACCAAGACCACGAATTGGCGCAGTCGCGTAAATCCATATAACCAGCTGATACAGCACAAGGGCTATTACTGCCGCTCCGGTGACCACCGCCAACGTGGCCCGCCGAACGCGCATAGAAAATATTTGGTCAGCGCTTTAACTATTTATCACGGCCAGCGGTGGATGCTTCTCCCTTACAGAGTATCATTCAGACAGATATTAAAATAACTGAATCTATATTTACATATTCTCTGGTGTCCAAAAAAATTAAGGTCATACTGATAATATTTTTCAGTGACTGTCAGGCTTGGCCATGCTTTTCCTGACACGGTCCCAGCTCCAGTCGGGGTTGTCAGCTCTTTGTGTTTCTTCGCTTAAGAGGCAATAACGCAGTTCAGGACAATTGCAACACCACTCTCACATCACGGTGAGATTATGTGCTTACTGAGAGAACATGCTAGCTCAAAGCATAGAATCCAATATCTATTATGTACACTATAGAGACCGACGCACTTTGGGCTGAGGGACCCGCCGCTTGTTATCTTGAGCAGCAACCCGACGTTTAGCCTGGCGGTAGACACGTTTTGCCTGCTTGAGAGCTCGTTCTCGCAGCTTGATAGGTGCCTTGGCGGGACCACGTTGACCATGGGGCAGGAAATGGTCGTATGACTTCCAAGCATCAGCTACGGCCTTCTCGGCCTTTCGGACAAATGCAAGTTTGTTCTCGAGATCCTGCAATTCAGGTTTTTGTGCGATATAGTCGGCATCTCTGCGTGCCGACTCTTCGCGCCTCCTTCTCAGATCCAAAGCGAGTTTCTTGCGCTCAGCACGCCGTAACTCTGCTGCCGTTGGCTGATTCTGAGCTCGTGCTGCCTCGGCGGCAGCTGTCTCGGTTTTCGTTCGCTCAGCTTGATGCTGGCGTGCTCGATGCAACGATTCCACTCGTATGGCATTGAGTACTACCGGCTGTTCACGGGGATTATGACGCGGCAGCACGGTGTGCTCAATCTGCTCAGACCAGGCGTCCTCCGGTCCCTTTCGGTAAGAGTTCTCCCACCAAATTTTACCGGGGGTTTGAAGGGCGTCTAGTGCTGCCGCCAAATCTGCTACGGCTTCCTGCGTATACGTGGGCCTGAACTGATTCCAGAACCATATATTTCCATCGGTGGACTTGCGACGCCAGTCCCGAGCTTTTAACTTCTCGTGCTTATCGCGGCGATCACGGAGTTGTACGAGGTTACGGTATAAATTAACTGCAGTCT
The DNA here is from genome assembly GCA_001599275.1 of Wickerhamiella domercqiae. Classification (NCBI taxonomy): domain Eukaryota; kingdom Fungi; phylum Ascomycota; class Dipodascomycetes; order Dipodascales; family Trichomonascaceae; genus Wickerhamiella; species Wickerhamiella domercqiae. The sequence goes on from BCGM01000001.1 coordinate 2,636,223, forward strand.
CATGGTTTTGGACCTCTACTGCGGCTAGCGCACGCCAGATATCCCGACGCAGCGCTGGCTTCCGATTTTGCCAGTTCGGCCACTTGAACTGCTGGTCGATGTAGAACTGCTGCGCATGTAACGTTTGCGAAAATAGGACTTGTCCAGTCTCTAGATTGCGAAAAGCATAAACCACAGGTCCATACCTAAATGACCGTAGCCACTGAGCGCTTCGCAGACCGCCGTATGCCGGTCTCACGCTCATTTTTAGATTATGTAATTGGAGCTCGAGAGTGAAATTTCAGCTAACTAATGTATTACACCCAGTACCGGTGTCTACTCAAGCGACAACTGTCGCGACCGCGCATATCGCGCTAATTCTGCCTCGAACGGTCTCCCTTTTTTGTCCCATTCTTCCGAGAATATTGATGTACCATTAGATGCCCGCAGAAGAGCGAACCAGTCAAATTTAGATGCATCGTCAGCTAAAAGCGCCCAACGCTCGGCAACTTGGCTCTCCTTATCAGGCACAAATTCAAGGGCATTAAGTTGCACTCTGAGTGTATCGCGTCCCTGTTGATTTGTAGGTCCGTATGACTTCAGCAGCATCTGAACCAGTGATGTGCTGGCAGCGGATTCCCACCGACTGGAAACTGATGTGAGCAGTATGTTCAAGAATACAGCATGCTTGGGCAATGCGCCGTAAGTGGCAGCAAGTGCTTCAATGTCAGGCAGCGCGGTATGCGGACTCTTATGCCCCGATATCACATTGGCCACTACAGTTCGTGTAACTTGCAACAAATCATGCTCTGCTGGGTGACGAGATTTAGTTGCAAGCTCAACGTAGCGAGCAAACAAACCAATCTGTGTATCAGCGCTCGGTGCCACAAGTTGGACTCGCTCTAGCAATCTCGACATCGCGGCCGGGTGAGGGGCTCCTGGTAATGACCACTTGTTAAAGTGTCTAACGGCTGTGGCTGCCGTCGTATAGCCAATAAACCCTTCTTCGATAAATCTAAGTATATTTTCGGGCGTATCCTTTCCCAATGTCGTTACCAATGCTTCTGCCTTCGCTATATCGCCTGCTCTTTGGTACGCAAAAATCATATTCGCCGTGCGTCGAGGATCTACCGGCGGCGGTGCACTTAAAAAAACACTCTCGATCTGATCCAGTGGTGTCTTAGCAGCTACCATGCACATTATAGCCGAGGCTGCAAGTCGTCGTTCTTTTAACTTGTAAAACAGGTCGACGCCAGCCTGAGGCGCGACCAGTTCGTACGTAGACAACAAATAGCCCGCACTTCTAAGGTCTGAAGCCAGCAATTTCAGATCTATGGCAACTATATCACAAGCTTGCTTCACTTCGGCAAAAAGTTTGGTCCGCGCCTTGGTTCGCTGATCCCGCAGCATCTTCCGCATTGCAACCGAGGAGTCGCGCGCAGTCCGATTGAGAGCCCGCGTAACTGGTCTAAGAACCTGCTGGGCTGCACCACTGGCAGAAATCTTCTGATAATGTTGCATCATGGGTCGAACGTCCGCAAGCTCAAGCAGGCCAGGGAGGGCAGCTTGATTAAGAAGAGAACTGTGGACCTGCACAGCATCTATCTCCATACGTAAAGCGGCCTTCACCTGATCAGAGCTTAGCGAGATACTTCGGTATTTTGTGCCAATGCGGGCAGTTTCCGCCCCAATTCTGCGGGCGCACAACCTAAACATCTCGCGGTGAAATTTCACTTTCGCCTGAGTCAGAAACCACTAAGCCAAGTCGTGAGCTAGAGCTGCTGCATTTCTCTCCCCTCCATGTCCAAGTCGTCCACGCTGTGGTCCCCTGGGGACACAGTAAAAGATGCAGCCGAGACTGTTGGTATCAGTAACTTGCCAGATGATGTGGCTAAAGTGTTAGCCATGGATATTGAGTACAGGCTCCACGAGGTGATCGAACAAGCAACGAAGTTTATGCGGCATAGCAAGCGAACAGTATTAACCACCGCCGATATTACCAGTGCCCTCCGTGTTTTGAATGTTGAGCCATTGTATGGCTATGAGACTGGACGGGCCGTCCAGTTCCACGAAGCAGTGGTGGGAGCTGGCAACACACTGTTCTACCTAGACGATGATGAAGAGGTAGATTTCGACAAACTCATCAATGAGCCACTACCTAAGGTACCCCGAGAGCCCAGCTATACCGCCCACTGGCTTGCAGTTGAAGGCGTGCAACCTGCCATACCTCAGAATCCGCATCCAGGCGAAGTCAAAGCAATCCCCCCAGCGATCAGAGGAGCCCAACAAAGCTTCGCAACACCACATTTCGGTAAGGATGTTGATATTAAGATGCTTGTCAAGCATATGGTTTCCAAGGAGCTACAGCTTTACTTTGATCGGGTTGTACATGTTCTATTAGATACATCTACAAGTGAACAGGCCCAAACAGATCGCCAGACCGCATTGTTCTCGCTTCGAAATGATCCTGGGTTACATCAATTAACGCCCTACTTTGTGCAGTTTGTGCAGGAAAAAATAAGTACAAATCTTGTTTCAAACACACGTATAGTGGGGACGATGCTGGATGTGCTCGATGCGCTTCTGGCCAATCCGACAATTTTTGTCGAGCCATATATCCATCAAATTGTACCATCCGTTTTGACGGTTCTAGTTGCGCGTCATCTTACACCCTCTGTGGACGACCCTGAGGATGAAGACGCGTACGAGCTTCGAGTGTTTGCAGCGGCATTGTTGCGCAAGCTCACTCGACAATTCGGTGATTCATATCCAGCACTTCGTCCACGGCTAACCCGTACACTTCTCAAGGGCTTTATGGATGTAGAGCGCCCGCTAGCTTCGCTAACCGGCATAGTCCTTGGCATCTCATCACTTGGTTCAGAAGTCGTACAGATAATTATAGTTGGGAATCTGGGCCCCTGGTTTGAGGCAGTCTCGTCGCGAAGTCCTGTGGAAGACTGGAACAGGCTGCAAGGTGTGCTGGCGGATGCTCTTAAGAGCATAGACAAGGTTGACCATCCTCCTGACTTGCCGTCACCAGTTACTGATTGGCTCAAAGCTAACGATATTAGTTTATAGCATTCTTTAAAGCTATGCAAAACATGACATATTAATCCTCTTCCGTAGACCCAATGGCTTCCTCTTCACTGTCAATTTGGTCCTCGTTGCGATTGGTCTCACAGTTATTATCATCTTGTGCTTGACTACAGTCATGTGGGCTCGTCAACTTGACCGCATCTCTTTCATCTCCAGATGCTTTGATCGTGAAAGATCCTTTCGTACCCCAGTCGATACTTGTAGGAGTAATCTGTGAGTTGGACTGAAGCTCTATAGCCTGACGAACCGCTCTGGGAGTAGCTGGAACTAGTGGAACAGACTTTGCGCGGCGTGCAGATAGAGCAGAAGGCGGTACACCTGCAGTTCCTGTTAATGTGTTTCGCTGTTTCAGTCGCATTTTCCGTTGTTCATGGCGCATTCGACTGTCTCCGGCGATGGCAGGCTGTGACTTTCGCCTGAAGCTCACCTCCACAGTTCGCTGGCGCATTGCGTGTTCCGGACGATCAGGAGAGTTAGGTACGGCTTTAAGTTCTTTTCTGAATTCCTCAGGTGACTGGTCGGCGATCGCCTTAAATAAAAGGCTCTGGGTGGCCACAGTTGCTTGGGAAGGGTCGCGCGACTGCCGGCGACGTGATCTCGAAATTTCTGCAGAGTGAGAAACTCCTCTAGCTCGTCTCAACAAATCGGCAGTCTTCTCTGGTGCCACTGATCGGAAGTAGGGCAACAACACCTGCATGCAGAATTCTTTCACGGAGGTAGAGTTAACCTGAAGTGCTTGCCAAATCGTGAGCCTGTCGAAGTGATGATCTAGAACTGGCTCCGCGTCACTAGCTCCCAGGCCCAAAAGCTCTAAACAAATTATAACTTGAAGCTGCGACTCGCGACGTAGCAGTAAGTCTAACGCATCACGGAGTGACTTCCCTTCGCGGTCGACACGCGCTGCAAATTCCTCTGGAGGCGCTGAATAGAAGACATCAAGCTCTACGGGCGTGCGTAGAAGCTTCCGAAGCTGAGCCTCAAGTGCTGCCGCCCCCCGAATACGCGCACGTGCCAATCCTGTCTTTGCAAATACCTCCAAAGGCGCTCCGAATAGGGCTTCCCGGTAGCGTTCGCCAATCACAGACAGACTTGCGTGTGGGTTCATATCTATAGCAATTCCATGCATCGGCCATTCTGCTTGAGGAAGTCGTTGACGCGGGGTGAAGGTACCTAGTCGAACAGCCGCAGCAGTAGCACTGTCAAGCCTGCAAGTTACATATAATCCGTCGCTGTGGATTGCTATTCGGCCATCTGCATCAACAAAAGCGCTATCCGGCTCGCTAGATTCTCGGAATTTCCACTGCGGCCAAGCAGGGAGTGCCGATAAGGGCACATGCATGCACTATGAAGTTCTCTCTGACTGATGATCACCCAATCTAAAATAGTGGCATCTGGGCGGTTTGAAAACATAATTCACTCACAAAAAAATGGGGATCTGTTATTTCAATATTATCCTAGTCCAAAGCTATACCTGCGGTTAAAATGCAGCCTCCAGCGATGGCGCAGCCATTGCATTCCTTGAGTGCCCCCACTTCTCCGACTAGAGATATTATTTTTATCTAAATTATTTCAATGAGTCTGGGCGCGGCAGCTCAACTTCTGGAATAGCACCATACTCAGATGGCTTATCCTGAGCTGCTACCATGAGCTCGTAGAGTTGAATCTGCTTATCCGGATCGAGGCGCTGAATAGCGTCAAGATCTAGCTTTTCTTGCTTCCATTTATCTCCAGACAAGGCTTCCAGATATTTTTGCCACTGTGAGAGAAACCCAATAATCTGCGCTGGATTCTCGATGCTCTTATGTGCTTTAAACTCAGCCCTCACGTACGAGTCCCCTAAGATCCGCTGCGGGATAGGTAAACTACGATGTGCTCGCAATATACGTCTTAGCAGTGGTAGTGGCGGCAATATTCTGATTTTTGGAGCTGACTCTATATTCCTGCGAGTAGCAAAGCGCCGAATCGCCATCATCTTAGTTTTCGGAGGCGGCAGTCGGTCGCAAGTGTTATGCGTAATGCTACCATATAATTTATAGGGTAATGACGAATCAGTCCAGAATCCAGCCGGCAGAGTAAATCTATATACAATACATACGCCTAGCATCTAAATTGCAGGCTTTCCACATGAGACCAGGCTGTAGGTCGTAACATAAATGAGTTGCATACAAGAGTTTGAATTACTTTGAGTTCCTATGTGACTAGGCTTAGAGCCCAAATATGGTTACATACCACCTCATCACTCTCCCCACCTCAAATTAAAACGCCGAAGACAAAGCCGGGATTTGACATACGGCTGGCACACATCCATATACGTCACTTAATAACAAGGAAGAAAGTAGAGAGTTTGCACCTAATTTTGTCGCAACCTGAGAGGCAAATTTAGCATTTCCGTAGAAAAAAATGGTCACAATACATTTTCAGCATCAGCTTCTCTTTATGCTTGCCAGCAGAAAGACACTCACCACCATATTGTCATGACAAGCTCCTGAATTTAAGTGTCAACGACGCACGTTGACTCATCTGTTTGTCATTGGTCACGTGGCCGTACTAATTTTTGGGAAAGAGGCACTCACTTAGACGCGTTTGCCTTACTCTAATCCTACTCCCAAACTTCTGGCGCGGAGCTGAGTAGCCTGGCCGACGTGGATTTGGACTCGACGGTACTGCTCTCTTCTGTGTTCAGCTTATTTAATTTTTGCTTTGAGAACCACAACTACTGTGCGAGAAAATCTTAAGCATGTCGGGAGAGGACTCTGTGCAAATTGCCCAGGTAACAACTGCGCTCCAGAATACGAGCATAGCTGGCGACAAGCGGCCCGCGTCCGGTACGCGGCTAGCACCGGCACCGGTTCCTGTTAGCAGCCCTTGGAAGGCGCCTGCTATCGAGCCAGGCCAGCGGGTTCACCTCGCCCCAGCCGTAGATGCTGCTCTACAGCAGGCCCAACAACAAGTCAAGACTCAACCTAAGAATGCCCCGCAGCCTAATAAGCGCACTACTGGTAAAGAGAAGTGGGTACCATATACACCTGTCGTCACGGCCACGCCGCCACAAGCCAACAGCCGTCAGAACTCGCGGGGAGGTTCGAAGAAGGGGTCTGGTTCTGGTGCTGGGAATGGAAAGTCCCGCAAGAGCTCACGACCAGGCGGCAACTCTGCTGGCAAGAGCGGCCATGTTGGAAACCACTCTAGTAACCATTCTCGGGTCAGTTCTCCTGCAGTAAGTAAAGACGCTAAGGAGACGTCTGCAGATAATGGCTCCTCGAACGGATCCGATGTGAACTCCAGCAATGGCTCTATCATCAACTCCGCTGCTGGCTCTAAAGAGGGAACACCTGCCCCTATAAGAGAAGCTTCCAAAGAAGCCTCTCGTTTAAGTAGCCCCGGCCAGAACGTCGGCGCAGGCCCTACATCTCAAAGCCATGCTCCGCAGCGTCGTAAGCATGCTTCGCAGCAGCAGCAAGCATCCCAGCCGCAACATCAGCAAAATCAACAGTCGCAGCAACAACCGCCTCAACAAGTCCTACAACAGCAACAACAACTACAACAGCAGCAACAGCAGCAACAACATGTACAGCAACAGCAGCGCTATCAGCAGCCGCAGCAGCAGCAGCGTAATTTCTATGCTCCGCAAAACATTATACCGGTTCCTGGTACTGTTGCAGCTGGCGTTCCAGGCATCCCTGGATTCCCAGGTGCAATTCCTGCAATCCCAATGAATGCTCCGTACGGCATGCAACCGCCGCCGGCTAATTCTGGCGCCAACGGTGGTGACGTTGCTTTCAACATGCTAATTGGACAGGTCTCTTACTACTTCAGCCTGGAGAATTTATGCAAGGACATCTTCTTGCGTCGTCAGATGAACTCCACCGGTTTTGTACCAGTAGCTGTCCTAGCAGGATTTAACCGCGTTCGTACATTAAGCGGCGGTGACCAAGCTCTAGTTCTTGAGGCATGTCGATGGGCGCCTAATGTCGAGGTGGTTGGCTCGAAAGCCCGCACAGTCGATAGCTGGCAACAATGGCTCATTCCTTTTGCAGATCGCCTGCCTGCTGGTCAGGATGAGACCGTCGCTGTTGATGCACCTTCAGCGACTGAGGAGGATGCTCCGAAGTTCCAAGTGGAGACAGCTCAACCATTCGTCCCGCGAAGATAACGCTTCGATACTTCAAGTATCTGGTTTGCAGGCCTCGATTCATTTTTCTCGAGCTCGCTTGATTGTTTGCCTCACACATCCAGGCTCCTGCCTGGTCACGACGACGATCACACGAATCTATAAAAGGCGCCCAAGGGCGTCACAGTGCCTCAGTGCACCTCATTCTCGCCGCAATATAAGATAAACTAACCTAAAAACAGAAAAGAAAAAAAAAATACTATACACCTCATGGTTCCTCCCAGGACTATCATCAAGTTGGTCATTTGTGGCAGAGCTCGCAATGTGAAAAAATGGGATACAGCTAAGATAGACATATGACATCGTATGCGGCGCCAATCTCTAGCAACTCTATAGGATAGTTAGCAATGGACGTATACGTATGAATTACAACAGCCATGCGGCCTGTTCCTCCGTCAGGTCGCATACGTCAGCAAGGTGTGTGCATCTTGGTAGACGCGTATCAACACTCGAGGCCAATGGATTGGATCTTTCCTCGAGGATACCGTCGTTTAAGGCTTGCTACTTGGGGATGGTATGCATCGGGAATTGCCGCTGAGCCATTTGTTGTGTCCGCAGTAGCAACTTACGTGCCACTCCTTCTTGAACAGTTAGCTCGTGAAAATGCTGTTTGGGTAGGCGACCATCGTACACCCTGCATCCGAGCTCCATCGGATTCGCCCGGATTGGTCCCTATCCCAATTGTGCCGCCTCAATGTGTCGTTCGGCTAGGCTGGATGTGGATTGATACCTCATCTCTACCATTATACACGTTCAGCGTAAGCGTCGTTGCTCAAACTCTTCTTGTAATCTCCGTAAGTGGATGCGCTGACCGTACGCACCACCGTACCGCCTATCTTGTTGGATTCAGTACATTAGGCAGTGCTAGCACAATTTTGCTTGCCGCAGTATCGCGCTCGCGATACTACGTTGCCGCTATTCTCAGCATAATCGCCATTGCGTGCTTCGGTGCCGTGTCTGTGGTTATGAATGCCTATCTTCCACTGCTGGTCAGTGCAGAGACGCAGAGAATTACCCGTCGGCGACAGACTGCCTACGATTGGTTCTACGGTGCGTGTGGAATCGAACCCGCCGAAGGAGATGTTCCCTTAGTAGCTGCTCGCGTGAGCGGCCGCGGCGTCGCTCTGGGATATGCTGCTGCGTTTGGTGTTCAGATAGCTACAATGCTGTGGTTGTCATTTTCGGGTGAAGATGCGTTACAATGGGTCATTGGTTCCGTGGCTTGTTGGTGGCTAGTTGGACAGCTACCTGTCGCACTGTGGCTGCGCGATCCTAGACCAAGGGATGAATGGGGAGAAGGAGGCGGGTGGACTGACGGCTGGCGGTCATTGGGTCGTGCACTTACCCATATAAGAGAACTTAAAGACGCATCCACGTTTCTTTTGGGCTGGTTCCTACTATCGGATGCGGTCACGACCATCAACTCTACTGCTGTCTTGTTTGCCCGGGCGAATCTCCAGATGGCAACGCCGGCCCTAGCGCTCATTGGCCTGGTGACTGTGGTGTTTGCCATTGTGGGATCACTTCTCAGCGGACACTTGCTTCACCGATTGGCTCAGCCGCTCGTTGTTATCGCGCTTTTAGGCGCTATCATCCCATTATATGGCGTGGTTGGATTCTTTTCGCCTTGGTTTGGGTTACGTCGTGCTGGAGAGATGTACGCATTGGCGGCATGGTATGGTCTTGTGCTCGGGGCCATTAACGCGACCTGTCGATCGATGTTCTCACTGTTGATACCCCCCGGGAGGGAGGCAATGTTCTTTGCACTATACGCAGTCACTGATAAAGGTTCGTCGGTCGTGGGCCCTCTCGTGACAGGCATGATTACAGACCGAACACATAACATCCGCTACTCATTTTACTTTTTATTGGTTATGATGATTGCGGCTGCTATAATATTCTCGTACGTAGATTTTGTTCGCGGCGTAGCAGAATCGAAAATGTACGCTTTGGTTGACGCAGAGGAAGAAGAAGAAGACGAATACGAAGGGTTTAATGAGGACACTTTTGGCGCTGGTCGGGTCTCGCCGTCGTCAGGGACCAGGTAAATGACCAAACAATTGATATATTCTATATAATGACGCGCTGCACAGCTTTAGCCTATGACGAAGATACATACTTAACAATGGCCATATATGCATCTTTCCATGATCTACAGCTCCATGATGGTCCCATCCTACCCTGGCGCTGACCCGGCCATCAACGTAAAAGAGTGGATTCTGCCTCGCTGACGGATCATGTCTGAGATCCCAAATAGGCTTGTCGAGAGCACGAACTTCAGCCATGAAGAGCTCGAACGGCTCCTCGCACGATTCATGAAGCTCGATAAGGACTTCAGCGGGACCATTGAGAAGGAGGAATTTCTTGCAATACCGGCAATCCAGAGCAACCCCCTTGCAGCACGGCTAGTTGAGCTTTTCGATGCTGACGGTGACGGCCACGTAGACTTTGGCGAGTTCACCACTGCGTTGAGTGCGTTTTCGAGTCGTGGGAATGTTGAGGAGAAGTTGAAGTTTGCGTTTGACGTGTACGATATCGACAAAGATGGAAAGCTCTCAAATGGCGAGCTGTTTATAGTGCTCAAGACAATGGTGGGAGATAATCTCCAGAACGCGCAGCTGCAGCAAATTGTGGATAAAACTATTGTTGAAGCTGACGAGGAGGGCGATGGGTGCTTGACATTTGCTGAGTTTAAGAAGTTGGTTGACGGGTCAATCATCGCTGAATCTCTCACCTTGGACAATATTTGACCGACATTCTTCATTCATGATCTGCCCCCCTCAAACCACATCATTTTGCTGGAAGTCCATTTCATCTCGCTGATTCTATCAGGACCTCATATCGTGTGAAAACTGGTCCGCAAGTCTTGCAGCAAGCTCTCTTCCTATCGTATGCCCATCCAGTCGGTGACTGTACTAAGAAGAAGACCTAGTGGAATGTTCGGTAAATAAATAACAATTTAGAAAGTTACATTAGTATATGCAACTCCGAGCTTTGGAAGCCACCGCCACTAACTTCCGACCGCCTCCCCGGATTACCCCACACGGAACATTTGTAGATTACCGAGCGAGCGACAACTAGGATGCGACCTCGCCGCGAGCTTGCGCGCCTGTTCGTACGGGAGAATAAGGCCCTCACCTTGCTCTTAGTATTTACAGCGGCTGCCGCAGTCGCTCGCAAGTCGTTTGGGCGAATCGCTGATCAGCCTTTGCGCGATGCGGCTGGAAGGGGCCCACCACCGGACTCCGAGGACGCTGCTGATGGTTCCCGGACGATCTGGGTGCCATACAAGAAGAGCTACATCGCTGTGAAAATTCAATCGACGCCGAAAGAAGTTTTGGACCGAGATGCCGCCGAGTTTCTTAGTGGCTCAGATTCGTTCTTGGCGCTAGCCCGGATATTGATTCCCCGCCTCGCTTCCAGGGTCGTCTTAATGCTGATTTTTCACGCCGGACTTCTGAGCCTGCGAACATATCTATCATTTATTGTCGCCAACTTGGATGGACGCATCGTGCGACATCTTATCGCTGCCGAGGGTTACGAATTTGCGTCGGGGATCATAGAATGGCTTGCACTCGCAGTGCCGGCAGCATACACCAATGCAATGATTCGCTATCTTCAGGGCAGCATCTCATTGGAGTTCAGACGTAACTTGGTTCACTACGTTCATGACTTGTATCTCGATGAACGCACCGAGATGTACAAGCTCATAAATATTGAAGGTATGGACGCTGTGAACCACTATATTGCAACAGACATCCCTCGATTTTGCGATGCTGTTGCTCAACTCTACTCATCGTTAGGGAAGCCGTTGTTGGACCTTGTGTTCTTTGCATATCAACTCAAGAAAAATCTTGGTGGAGCTGCTATGGCAGGTATATTTGCCAACTATCTAGCTACGGCTGCATGTCTTAAGGCAATAGCACCGCCATTTGGTCGCCTTGCTCAACGTGAGAGTCGATTAGAGGGTGAATATCGCAATCGTCACGCCCGTCTCATTGCTAACGCCGAAGAGATTGCATTCTACGATGGCGCTGCAGTCGAGCGCAGATCTCTACGAACTGCCTTTTGCCAGCTCGTCACACATATTTCTCGCGTCCTCCGTGTGAAGGCAGCTTATTCCATGGTTGAGTCTTATGTTCTCAAATATAGTTGGTCTGGATCCGGGTTTCTTTTTGTTTCTATTCCAGTATTTATGCCGACGTGGACAGGGCACAAACCACTGCTCACAGAGCGGGCCCGTATGGGGGAGTTCATCACTAACAAGCGACTCATGCTATCTATGGCCGACGCCGGTGGGCGAATTTTGTACTCAATCAAAGACGTGGCTGAGTTGGCAGGGTACTCACGACGCGTCTTCGACCTTGTTGTAGCACTCCATCGTGTTCGTTCCAATGCATATAAGCTTTCTCCAGGTACTCAAATTGAGCCGTACTCCCTTGTGGATGTCAAAGGTAAGGTGGAAAATGAAGATAACGATGATATTGGCCTGGAATTCAGGGATGTTCCCTTGGTTGTACCCGGTGGCGGCGACTTGAGTGCGGGAGAGGTTCTCATCGACCCCTTGTCTTTCTCTGTACGCAAGGGAGAGCACCTTTTTATCACTGGTGCCAATGGGTCGGGCAAGACCAGCATCGCGCGCATCGCGGCGGGCTTGTGGCCTCTCTATCGTGGCCTGTTGAGGCGGCATCCGTCACTCGCGTTTTTATCACAGCGACCGTACTTCCCGATAGGCACGCTGCGAGATCAGATCACTTATCCGCGTACGCATGCGGACATGCTCCGAGAAGGTCACACTGACGATGAACTTCTAACTCTTTTAGCAAAGGTGAACCTGGCGTACGTGCCCAAGCGCGAAGGGGGTTTAGATGCTCGTGCAGAGTGGCAGGATGTGCTCAGTGGAGGGGAGAAACAGCGACTTTTGTTCGCTAGACTGCTTTATGGGCGACCTCGCTATGCATTTATTGACGAAGGTACGGCTGCTGTTAGCTCCGACACGGAAGGATTGCTTTACGACTTATTGAAAAGTGAGGGAATCACGCTTATAACAATCTCTCATCGAGCTAGTCTGCTCAAGTACCATGCTGCCAAGCTGGAATTAGGGGAAGGCGACAATGGTCAAGGCTGGAGCTATGAGAAGTGTGACTCTGCAACTTCTCGTGGGTCTGCAAAGCGTGAGAGTGAACGCATGCGCGAATTCCTTGCTAATGTGCCGGCCATGGAGGCTCGACGCGAGCAAATATGTCGGCAGCTGTTAGGACATGCATAGATTCAGTTAAACCTCATAGACAACAAGAACTCAACTGGCTTATACTTGATACAATTCTGTGAAGTGGAGCCAGGAAATATGGATACAGTTAATATTCCTGTTATTGATTGTCCTAGGACCCGACAGTGTAGACCTGTGATATTATCAGACGGCTTGAGCCTCAACTTAGCGGGCAACGTAGGTCCTTGTATGTAAGCATTGGCGGGCGGGCGGGAAAGAGAGAAAGCAGAGCACAGAGCTATGAGAGGCGATTTCGCGTAACATATTGTAAAAACAATAAAATAAATTGTCTTTCAGTTTATTTATTTACTAAAGAGATGGCATAAATTCTAGAGCTGATGGAATACTTTTTGCTGTGAATGTACTATCTCTAGTTACGATACATAGCATTGTTTCCGCGACTCACGAACAGAAGCACAAAATATTGATTTAAACCGCATATGGTCCTCCTAAAATACTCAAGGTTAAATGATTTAGTCCGAAACGCGTCCTTTTGCCTGTAAATTTGACCGGTATGATCACAAGATGCATACATGGGTAAGGGCATCACTGGACGCGTGACGCTATTATCGAAAGATCGTCACCCAGATTCCTGCCACTGGTTTGCTGATGGTCACTTCCACGGTGATTGATTCTATGCGTGTGCTGTCTACTTCTGGCTCAAACGATGAGAACGGTGAAGTAATTCAGACCAGCGGCGTAGTAGGAAAGCAGAACCAGCCTAAGAAACCCAAATTATATCCTCACCCCAGGGTTCCTTTGAGTGACCGGACGCTTGAGTTTCCCGGTTACATTACGCGTCCATCTTCACCGACACGTCGGACTGTAGGATCATGGATCTGTTGTGCTTCTAGGAAGAGTGATACATCGGCATTCTTGATATATGCCGACTAATGACTTCCGTCGCGTCTGATACAAAAGGATGGCACTACCGATTCTTATTTTAAGGAGCTATATTTATTAGGGATACTTTAATTTTCCAGGCGGGTGAGCATAGTTGAGGACATGTACAGTTTATATTCCAAGGTTGCCATTTTTTTTTTCATCACGAACAAATATCTGATCAGCCCACGCAGGCTATGGTGAGCTGAGCAGGGTTACAAATTTGAGCCCTACATTCAGCCTAGTGTTGTCGGTCATGGTTCTGAGGCTAAAGCCTGGACACATAGCTCGCTTGACAGCTCGAGAGAGGTACATATTTCGTGATATTATTGGTCCGATTGTGCTGGACAGCCAACGTGCCGAGTACTTAGCTTTAAGCGAGCGGTACCAGGACGGTGATGAAAGTGTCCTACCATACCCGGAGCGGAGCAAAAGAGGGGTTATGCTAACCAGCTTCTTCCAAAATATGTCGGCTTGTCAAGGAATAGTTGCAATTCGGGTGAATCATGGCTGGGCACGGTGGTACGTGAAGCAAAAGCTGTTAGCCTCCACCGAAGGGACTCGAGTGTATTCATTGAAGTCTCAAGAATTCATAGCCGCCACCTGGGCCTCTACGGTGCCACAGAGAAGTCCATTTGACTGGTATAGAAAGTTGGGAGCTCTTGAAACGCTCCCAGGACTGAGCGGTCGTGTTCTATGTGCTCTTGATCCTCCAGATCATTTTCTACAAAAGAACGACGAGTACAGCATTGTAGGAGCACTCGTTCGGCCACAGGCGCAGCCTGAACTCACTCCTTATTTCGAGAAGCTGGCGCACCTGGGTATTACGAGCGTATATGAGGTGCCAGACGGAGTTGCACATACCTCGCACAAGTCCCAGACAGACATCATTGGGCCAGAGCAGATGCGATCGACAAAAGCCCCAAGAAGTGATCAATGGCTATGGCTTCATCCATAGATATTATTTTATTTATTTATTATCCTTCCGTTTACAGACTATTCAATAGTAATGCATCCTTCTCTACGTCACATTTGCCGAAAGTGACGATCGAAGGGTGCAACTTGAGTGGCTGCTGACACAGCGGGTAGATAACCAGACCAGTCTTAAAATGCCAGGAGCAACGGAACACACACCGTTGATTGCTCCTGACGGAGAGCAATTTCTTCCGGATGAGGCACCTAACACTGGGAATCCTGCAAGTGGGGAGACGAATGTCGAACCAATGTCAGCGCGTGTTGTAATGATCTTGATGTCCCTATATCTGTGCGTGATCTTGGCAGCTTTGGACACTACTATTGTAACTACGCTACTAGCTCACATTGCTAGTGATTTGAAGCAATTGGACAACATATCTTGGGCTGCAACAGGATACACAGTGGCATATTCTGCATTCCAGCCTCTGTATGGTAAATTCAGCGATATTGTCGGTCGCAAAAAGGTATCTATATTCTCTTTGGTAGTCTTTGCCATAGGATGCCAGATATGCGGCATGGCTTATTCTCTTGAGGTCCTAGTGGTAGGTCGTTTTGTTAGTGGTATCGGCGCTGGAGGAATGTTGTCAATGTCCACTATCACTGTGAGTGATTATGTACCATTGCGCATGCGTGGTGTGTTCCAAGGCATTGGAAACATCTGTTTTGGTAGTGGTGCCGCCCTTGGTGGTGTCTTTGGTGGCTGGATTACGGCTCTTGGTGGATGGAGACTAGCATTTTCAGCCCAAGTACCGTTGGCACTTTTTGTAACTGTCGTTGTTTGGGCTTTGGTTGTCGATAAGCAGGTCGACTCCAATGAGGTCGTAACTGGCGAAAATGCAGATCATCCTGTCAAGCGCAATTCCCTAGAGCGAATCGATGGGGTTGGCTGTCTCAGTCTGGTGGTAGCGCTTTTGTTGCTGATGCTTGCTGTCACCACTGGCGGGAACCAATTCTCATGGATCAGTCTGCCAATTTTCGCAATGTTAGTCGCGTCTGTGGGCATGTTATACTTCTTCGTTTGGTGGGAGTCTAATATGGCCATTGAGCCCGTTATACCTATTCCTCTGCTCACCCACCGCACAATTATGTCTGCGTGTCTTACCAATTTCTTCGGCAGCGCATTTGCGTATGCGTTCATATACTACGGCCCTATTTTCTTACAAGCCATGTATCAGTATTCTTACACAGAAGTGGCTCACCGTCTCGCTGCTAATTTCCTTGGTGTTGCTGTGGGATCGCTGGGCTCGGGTTTATACATGCGCCACACAGGAAAGTACTGGGCAATGGGTGTTTGGTCAACCGTATTTATGCTTCTAGCATCGGTAGTATATCTGATGATACCGGTGCTCCCCTACAGCTGGGGTGCCTCAGCCGTGTACCAGTCTGTAGGCTACGTTCTCAGCGGACTCGGATATGCGTCAATGCTCACGATCACGTTAGTCGCCTTAATATCTGCAGCACCTCCCGAGTTCCAAGCGACGACAACATCTGCCCAATACACATTCCGGGGAGCGGGTTCATCAATCGGTATCGCAACTGCCGCGGCCATCTTCCAGAATACTCTTGTGAGCCAGCTCCAGAAACGCCTGCACGGAAAGGGACACAAAAGTGTGATTGATGCCGTGTCTAAATCAGTGGATGCAATCTGGGATGCCCCTTTGAAGTTTAGAGAAGGTATTCTGATAAGTTATCAACATGCAGGAATGGCAGTGTTTGGCTTCAGCTTCGTTCTAGCTATACTGAGTGGTATCTGCTCAGCTTGCCAAAGAGAGCATCCGCTTGAGCGCTCCTAAAGTTTTGACCAGGCATGCCAGCTAGCGACTATTGCGAACACTGTAGACTACATATAAGACGTTTTAGAGATAGATTTATGCCCTTTTAGACGAACGATAGCGCGATCTTTTCTTCTCAAATTCCCTAAGGCCCCCCTTTTGTTACCTCAACAGTGTTCTGCCCTGTCTCCTTTGAATCATCAAACATAACAAAGTCAAGTGTCAACACGCTGACATAAGGATACAGCGTCGACATGGCGCGACAAGAAATGCTCACATTTCGGCGAGCAGCACTGGTGGCACTTTCCCTGCTCGCCTTGTTTCTATTTTTTGGTGGCAGTGGATATAAGTCACAGAACCAAAGGCAGCTAGAGGATCGTATGAATGTGATGTGGAGGAATACGGAGAACGCAATCAAGGAGCTACAGTCGTCATCAGATCAGCGTGATAGGCAGCAGATGGAGGATATCAGAAAGCTGCAGCAAGATCGTCGGATAATTGAGCGCCAGATACAAGAGCTGCGCCGGCCACCTGAAACGGCCACCTTACGAGAGCAGCTGCGGTTCATGTTTCCCTACAACGTTAAGGAACGGTTTCCTGCATATATCTGGCAGACTTGGAAGGTACCAAGGGACTCTCCAGAGCTGGGAGAAAATATTCGCGAGTATATTGAGAGTTGGAGCCACATGAACGATGGCTTTGTGCACGAGGTATTGACTGACGATGCGGCACTGAGATTAGTTCGTCATCTCTACGCAAATGCCCCCAAAGTAGTCGAGGCATTTGAGAGCATGCCGGAGATAATTCTGAAGGCCGATTTCTTCCGATATCTCATTCTTCTAGCTCGTGGAGGGACATACTCTGACGCAGATACTGAGGCTCTGCGGCCAGTACCAAATTGGATTCCTTCGAGCGTTAGCCCTCATGATGTAGGCTTGGTTATTGGTATTGAAGCCGATCCTGATAGACCGGATTGGCATGACTGGTATGCGAGACGTATCCAGTTCTGTCAGTGGACGATCGAAGCTAAGCCTGGCCACCCCGTTCTGCGCGAAGTAGTAGCCAACATTACTGAACACACACTTCAGCGTAAGCGTGCTGGCAATTTGGCGCTACCTCATACAGCAGACCGTGGCTCGCAGATCATGGACTGGACCGGGCCAGGCTTATGGACAGATGCCATTTTTGAGTATTTTAACTCAGCCCAGGCTCACCAAGAAGAGCTCGTCACTTGGCAAAAATTCACAAATCTCGAAGAGCCTCTCAGAGTGTCCGACGTTCTCACACTCCCCATAACATCGTTCTCTCCTGGAGTTAATCAAATGGGAGCCAAGGACATTTCTGACCCCATGGCTTTTGTGCAGCATCATTTCGGAGGCAGCTGGAAACCAGAAAATGAACGCTGAGTCCATATAGGCTTCCCTGTCGTGAAGAGATATCTTCTGTCTGCAAATCTTGGAGTTCACGGAGGTAAGCCAGATTCGCAACCTGATTGATTTTCAAGTATGAACGTAATGTAGTCTGAGATAGCTAAGAGTGCACAGCGGCGAAATGCAAGGCCCTGTAGATAATTGGAAATCTGTGTATTGCTATCAGTAAAGAACGTGACTGTCTATGTCTCCACCTCACGTCTCTAAGTAACAGCATTTGTCTCTTATAGAAGCACGCAGAGTTCATCAGGATTACTTTTTTAATCTAAAAACTTTTATCAGCTGGACGTTGAGAAGCATGTAAGAGGATTTTTAGACTTCATCTTGAGTTGTTATGGTCAGACTAAAATTACTCCGTATCTGTCACGGTGGCCATCTTAGATAAGCAAAATGACTCGCAGCCAAAAATAGAGTGAATTTCATCTGGCGAGAGCGATTTCTTGGATCAGATCTTCTCACAGGAGTTCCCCTGATCTCGACATGCCAGGGATAATTTCACGGAGGTCTCTGTCACTTATCCTCTTTCTGGCTCTAGCTTTCAATGTTTGGCATCTGAGCCGCCGATCCAGCGGCTTCCACCTGACGCCGATTTGGTCAGACAAAGACAGCAATGAAGGGCCAAAGTCGAATGCGCACGCGGATTCTAGAGTTAAAGTACACTCCACTCAGACGGCACCTACTTCAGCAACTAGTCGCCGATCCAGCGCTAGCTCAAGGTCGGGAGCTATTAGTCTTCGCTCAAGCTCAACACCTGTTCCGCCAGAAAAGGACATTAAATCGATTCCACCTGAGTTCATATCTAGGACCTCAAGTCCGGCAACAAGCACCAGTAGTGCTCCTAGACCTCTAAAGGCTCTTTCCACAGAGTATGAAAGTGGTATGGGAGAAATCAAGCAAATTCTCCATAAAATGGCCGAAGGTCATCCTAAGGACATTGTGTTGAACAAGTATGACCGCAACATCAAGAAGGATACAAAATTGCAAAGAATTGAACTTCCACTGACCGACACCGTACTAGGTATGTACCTACAAGTGACCGAAGAAGAGCGCGAGAGACTAAAAGCGGCACATGCTAAAGCTCTCGAAGCAATAGCAGGAAATTTACCCACCTCAGGGTTCAAGGGACGCGGTATCGTTACCACAGGCGGTGGAACTTACTTTCCGATGGTAATGCATCTTGTCAAGTGGGTACGGGAGATAGATCCAAATATACCAATTGAGATCTTTTTGAAAGATGATAATGAGTGGGAAAAGAAGCTTTGCGATGATGCTTTCCCTGCGCTAAATGTTCGCTGTCGTGTTGTTGAGGATATTTTTGGCAAGGACATGGTTGAAAAAGCGAGCTCAAGCTACGCTCTGAAACCTCTAGCAATACTGGCGTCGCAGTTCAAAGAGGTTTATTTTTTGGATGCCGACTGTCTTCCTCTTGATCACATTGACCGTGTGTTCAAGAGTACACCTTTCGAAGACACAGGATACGTTCTAAATAGCGACCTCTGGGCGCGTACCATATCGCCGCATTATTATGACGTGGCTAACATCACCTTAGGAGGACGTGTTAAGGGGTCTTCCAGCTGCCCTGCTCTGCTGCAGTGTGATCGGGAAAATGCCATAGCTTGTCAGTCTACTGAAAGTGGAGCTATTGCAGTAGACAAATCGAGACATTTGAGGTCACTGCTGCTTGCCACTTTTTATAATATATTTGGAGAGGAAGTATACTATCCTCTTATCATGCAAGATAGCAATGGTGCTGGAGACAAAGATACTTTTGTACCTGCTGCAACGATACTTGGTGAGAGCTACTACCAGACGTCCAATATTCCTTCACGTCCTGGTGCAGCACTGCTCCAACCAGATCCTCAATCAGATTACGACAAGTACGCCCTTGGCAAAGAAGGTCAAATTGGGACATTCAACTTGCATGTTGGCTCCGTCAAAGCCAACCCCCGTTATATGCTTCAAGACCATGACGATCACGTCAGAGGAGTGCCCGCGCTCAAGCGAGGTAGATATATTGGATCTGTAGGCACTTTTCAGGGTGCTTCTCATCGTAGTGATGATGTCGAGCTACATTACTTCCAAGTTATGGCTGATATAACTTGTGACTGGGTGCGTGAGCGTGGCTGGATACCGCGCGACTGGGAAGGCCAAGACTACGAGCGCATGTGTGGGCTACTCGTCGGCCATGTCTCATGGCTTCGGGAACATCCTGAGGCATCTTGGCCGTGGGATGATAAAAATGCTGTTTTTGCTATAGATGAAGCATATCCTACGGTCGAGCGGGGGTATAAGTCCGTACCATAAATGCGTTGTAGGCGCCTAGCTAACTTATATTCTGCGCAAACATCGCCATTCTCAGCATGTAAATATCTAAGGTTCTAGAGATGTCAATCACTGATCTGACGCTGCGTCAATACTTCTAATCTCGCTTACGAGTCCGCATTGACGCTAGAGGGCCGATATCGTTGTGGGCTCTCGTCGGAGCTTATCGTTCCGAATGAAATTAAAGGGCAGCTGCGAGCCAGAATTATTAGCTCGAGCAGCCTACGCGGAGTGCGTCTCGGCAGTTGATTGGGTGGTAGCTCACGTGGATGGTTGTGTGTCCGTGTTTCATGATTGTCAACTACAAAGCGTGTACGCTCATCCAGGAGACGCACCCACTTGTCTGAAGATTGCAGAGGGAACGGCTGTAGTAGGGTTCTCCTCAAAGAAGGTCCGCAGCTACAACATGAGTGGCGGCTGGCTCATTGGTGAAGTCGATCTGCCTTTCATTCCTAGTGGAATCATGATAGGCGCAAGTTCGATGGTAGTATGGCCCAGAATAGGCATAAGCACCATTGAACTCCGTCGATGGCCCCTGGTAGTCTCGCGGGTTATATCTCACTTTCGGCCCGTACTCCGCTCTACTCGCGATGCTACTATATTTGCTGACGGCTATTGCAAAGGAAGTGATTGGACTGCATGGCCAGAGTCTGAAGTTGTCGATGCTATATATCACAACGGATTCTGGTATGTTGTATGGAGAGATCGATGGGCTTTGTGCGCTGGAGATGGGACAGAAGAATTCGGGGCCACAGCACCCGTCAACATTAAATTCAGCGGCATTATCGATGCCAATGAGATGGGAATTTTCATACTGTGTGATAACGGCTCGACGATAAATGTGCGGGAAAATAACGTCCAATATGTCGACGCCCCTTCAGCTGTCTCGATGGTTACTTGGGGAGGCTGGGCTCTAGACGCAGATTTGCGAGTATGGGAGCTTGTGGATAGCCCTGAAGGGCTAAGATTCGCCCATAAGAGCTCATTACATGCAACTAGATCTTCTAAGTATATGTTGAGTACAGAAGGCGTGGCCGCAGTAGCCGGTCAGGTTGTTGGTACTGCTACTGGTCATCTTATATACGCCGATGGTACCGACGCTGCGGTCCTTCCATCAGCTATTTTACGCGTCGATGACTCTGGGAAAGCGTGGTCAAGAAGCTATGTCATTGAGCCAGGTTGCACGGCGCAATCATTGCCCTCTCCTCAGCCTTCCACGAGTGTCCCTTTGTCCATCGTAGACTGGACAGAAAATGCGCAGTTTGCGGCGATCCTAGGGAGAAATTTTATATGGTGGGCACGAGTCACAAAGCAAACCTCAGGAGGTTTAGCGACATGCAAGGTTCCATTAAATCGAGATCTCATCGACATATTCAGATTGGAGGAGGCGGCGGCAGTAGCAGCCGTAGGCACTGTACCATTCGGTTCATGCGGCTCCCCGGATGCTATTGACGAAGTACAAATCGCAAAACTGCTCGCAGAGTATTGGCACGAGGGCCGTGTTGCCCAGTTGTTGTTGTCTTCAAGTTGCCGGGCGCTGGCTTTACTAGCTATAGCGTCACTTTCTATACCAGCAGCATTTTCGAGACTCAACGAAAAGCTAATTGTCGCAATGAATACTGGCGGAGATCTCGCCACCGTTGCGCTTGCAGTAATTATCCGCATCCCGAGCCGTAGCAACGAAGTTATTGCTCGGGCTGCTTTTGACGCTCTGCCACGAGTCCCTAAGAGCGTTAAAGAGAGCTTCTTATTGGCATTTGCACAAGTTTCACCAAGCGTGTTTGCAAAGCTGGCCTCTGTGGGTGATGCAGCTATTGCAGTTAGCCATGGGTTGCTAGGAAATGAAATACCTATACTTATATCCAGAGCTATCCCCCCACGCACGCGCGATGCCAGGGATCTGTTGACTTCTTTACGCCAAAAGTTTCCCCGTCACGTACAATTCCACCGTCCGCGCCAACGGCTTCTTGTGCTAGCATCTAATGCCACTGTCTACGATCTCGCCAGCCATCACAGCCACCGCGCGATAACGCTACGTGCTCCTTCTCCTATCGCAGATGCTCTTTTCGACGATGATGGTGACGTCTGTGGAACGCTATCGAATGGAAAAGAAGCAAAGTGGCGACTTCATTCGGGCCTAGGGGCGCTATTTGCGGGCGATTCTGTAGACGCTAGTTTCTGAGTAGTAGCGCATACTATCACAGCTTTCGCGAAGCAGTAACTTATGACCAAGTATTTATTTGTAGATAACGGAGCAAATGATTTAATGTTCCAAAAACTATGCAGGCGCGATATCACGAGCATATGGTGCCAACAAGCAGTTACGTCTCGTTATGGAAAAGTTTGGGATCAATGATCTTGAACGATGAGATCAAATCCGATACAAGGCGTTTGGCTGTTGATATGATAGCTGGAGTGTCAGTTCTATCGCCGAGTTCCTCCGTGTAGGTTAAAAATACGTCTGTATGATATTGGGGAAGACGGAAAAGTGCGAAAACAAGTAGTAGCTCGCCATTCTTAACAGTGTCCACGCGGCCTGCAGCAGCATAAGGTCCGAGGTGGTCTGACCACGTTTCTGACGGATCGTCTAGGGGCTCAGAAGAGCCAGCCATACGGTGGGCCTCAGTAATGTGTTCCACAAGAGCCACAGTGAGGTCTTTAGCTGGCACAGGCTCACAGAGGTCGATTATGATAGCGACGTTCATACCATTTTCAAGCGATCCAACAAACATCTCTTGGGAGTCCGGAACGTCTCTAAAATCCGACGCATCCAGCATGTCGGGCGGAATTGCAGCCTCTGCCATGCCTCCCCATAGCTTCATTTTCCAGCGGGCGTGACGTCACCTCTTTGTCAGCGATATTAGCTCCCTCACCACAATCGTCCTGCTTTCAACAGTCAACTTTGCCAGAGGATGGCGAAACAGTTAGTGGGTGTTGTTGATCTGGGAACGTTTGCAGTAAGGTTTTCGATAAGCTCAGTTCATCCTAAACATGGAAGAATTCTACCGTGCGTTTTCCAAGACAAAGCGCCGGTAGCACTTTTTAAAGGGCGAGGAGTTCCCATCGAGCCCGAGCAGATTGAAGAAACCATAACGCTCTTGTTGCGATTCCGAAGCATTTGCGATGATTATGGCGTACCTCCAGAAAATGTACGAGTTGCTTCAAACCCACAGGAAGCGCCAAATGCTGAGGACCTCTTTAGTAAAGTAGAGACAACCTTTGGCTGGCCCGTGGTGCGCCTGAGCCAGGAGTCCGAATCGTGGGTAGCAGTCTACGGGATGGCATCGACGTACTATTGTCCTCGCGGCGTTTACATTGAACTCCTAGCTGCCGGCATGCAACTGTATTGGATTTCATTTGTCGACGGCCAAGAAGAGGCTTCGAGCCCTATTGTGATTCCCTATCCTAGCTCGATAACCGGAAATGTGACTCTAGAAAGTGGCGCGGCTCTCGTAGATGAAGTACGAAGGGTGATCGAGAAATTATGGACAGGCCGCAAGGAGCAACCAGGACCGCGATATGCGTACGTGAGTGCCTCAGGATTCTTCGGCCTACAGGATGTACTGATGACGCTTTTGAAAGACTCTCCAATGCCGCTGGCGGATGGATTGGAGCTAGAAGCAGCCAGAATGCGCGAAGTTGCGCCTCTAGGTTCTCGGACTTTAGATAAAAACATTGCCAACCTTGTACGAGTACTTGGGCATGCTCTTCCACCTGACACCCGCGTTCAATACTCGAGATACAATATCCGAGACGGGCTTCTCTTTCAAAGCCTTGACCCCTCCGTACGGCGCCAAGATCCTCTTTTAGTGGCCACTCTTCCATATGCCCTCCCCGGAGCTCCAAAGCTTGCAGCTGAGCTTGCCAAATGTCTACCAGCCAGTGCTCCCCAGCTCTTTTCCTCACGAATTATCCAAGTAGTTGCCAATGCAGCTTATATTCATTCATCCTATCCCAGAGCAATGCAGTCCGAAGCAGCCCTCACCGTTGGTCTCACCGGGGTCCTCTCTAATACGCACGGTATTAGCCATCTCGACAGAGCACTAGTGGGACTAATACTCTACAACCGATGGGGCGGTGATCTCAGCCCACATTACACCGGTATTCGCAAGAAGCTTATCGACGGCATTATTGATCGCAGCCTTGCATGGTGGGCCCTTTATATTGGGCTGGTGCTGCATCTCCTCGGTGGTGCATATCCTGGTGCACATGTGCGCCCTGACATCATCCAGCTACATGCGACACCTGGAGCTGGAGGCTTCAAACTGCATATCAACATCCCACCTTCGCTCTATGGCTGCAATGCTGTGATGAGCCAGCGCGTGCGACAACTGCCAGCGCGCGTTGATATTTTAAGTCGTGAATTTGGCCGAGATGCACCAAATCTTTCCGTCTACATAACTTAAGTTAATCAGTTTCGTACTCCTTTCCAAAAAAAAAGCAATTGTATTGTTAGTCTAGTGCGCACATACTCGGAGTCCTTACTTCTAGCTTGAACCTTTTTCACCCACCGAAAGGCCCTTGAGCATACGAGCCTTCGTAAGGGCGGCAATGATAGCAGCGCCAACACCGGAGCCATCTTCAGCGGGTACAACCTTTATCGGGTGATCTTCAGGGTCCATATCCCAGTCGAAGATATCGGCCAGCGCATTGGCGCCACGCGTACGGAAGTGTGGGTATTTCGTGAAAACGGAACCATCTGCGCCAGCCTGGGCCCTCGTCATGTTCATTTTCTTTGCCATAGCGGCGACACCACACATTGAAAGACGAGCTGCTCGTGTTCCGATAAGCTCAGCGAGTCGCCGAATCAGCATTCTCTCAGATTCTGTAGTATTTATGCCCACTTCTTCTTGGAACAGTGTCTCGGTGTCACTTAGGTTCTGCCACGGGTCTGTCTCAATGTCTGCTAAGAATCGGGCATCCAAGCTCATAGGGTGGTGGAGCTTTGAGATGTCTTGTCCCTTGAATATACCGTGATGTTCAACAAGGTCAAGCAAGATGAGCCGTAAAAGCTCTCCCATGGTATAGCCAGCGATCATTTTCTCGAATGATTGTTGGCCTGGGCGAGGCGAAGCAGCGTCAAGCTGATCGTCATAGACAGTGCGCGGTAGACTGACATGTTCGTTATCGAAAGCACCGTATTCACAATTGATTGCCATCCAGGACTCATCGTCAATGTCGTCAGGGAGCTTGCCCTTCAGCTTGGGGATGTTCTTAACCTGATCGTAGTAGGCAGCATTGCAGCCAGTACCGAAAATACAGCCCATTTGAGTGAGCGGGTCCACGTAGTTTGATGCCACTAGAGTACCAGTGGTGTCGTTGATGATCGCACCTACCTTCACCGATACATTTTGTTCATCTAGAGCTTGCTGCAGCATAGGGGCCACGTCATGGCCCTCGACGCCATCAATGTCGAAGCCCTTTGTCCAACGCTGGAGAATGCCGTGATTGATAGCTGCCTGCGTGCAAGGATAGCTAAATGTGAACCCTACATGGACTTCTCCATTATCGTCGTCGCCAGAGTGGTACTGATCGCGGAACTTCTTGATACAGCCTGCAATATAACTCCAAAGCTCCTTGGAAGTGCTAGTACGGATACTGTCCGGCATGTGGAACTTGGATTGTGTCACGTCGAAGCCACGCTTCCCATCCAGAGTAATCTCTGCCACACGTAGGTTTGTCCCACCCATGTCTAGAGCAAGGTATGTGCCAGTTTCCTTGCCAGTCGGGTAGTCCATAACCCACGCTACATTCATGGGAATGGAGCCACCTTCCTTGCTGAGACCCTTTCGGAGCTCGTCAACAAAATGCTCAGTGATAGATTTGAGCTTGGCGGTATCGACCGTCAAGATATCTTCAAAGTGAGCAATCTGATCGCGCAAGCTAGGAGACACATTCTTGAGAGATTCCTTACGGGAGGGAGGGGGTTTAGGACCAAGGTGCACCATTTGAGTTCAGTTATGCTGCTCTTCGCTTGGAAATAACGATGCGTAGCTTTGCTTCGCCGCTTACAATAGATTTATACCCTTATGTCTATCTTGGATTATTCACAGTATGTGGTTCTCGCTACCGCAGTCATAAACTTGATAACATAATCAAACCCGCTGTAAATAGGCATATATGAGCATGGACGCTCAGTAGCACCCAATCATATTATTAAGTGTTAAAGCGAGATTTTGGTTCGCTACAGGGAATATCCTCGCTAATAAATCAGGGTGAGGTCTAAGTCCGAAATTCACATACACGTAGTTTAAGGCATTAACCTAGTTTTATTTGTTCGGATTGCCTGGACCGCGCCAAACAACCTTACGAGTCCAAATGTTCGCCCATTTATAGCGCTTCACTCCAATAGAGCATGCGAAGAGCAGCGAGATAGTGATCAACGCCTTGAGACCTAGAAGCTTGCGGTCATCCTGCTCGGGGGCAGCCGACCAGTTAAGAAAAGTAGCGACGTCCTTGGCCATCTGCGAAGTGGTTGCAGGAGTACCGTCTTCATACTCAACCAAGTCATCATAGAGAACGCGAGCCATTCCAATACCACCACCTGGGAAGTAAGGGTTGTAATTCAGACCCGGGGCAAGCTGCACACCCGCAGGAGCCTCCTCGGGGTAACCGGTCAAAAGTGAAAATACATAGTTCACACCGTTGTGACGAGCCCTGGTCATCAGCGACAGATCAGGCGGCAGTGCACCCTGGTTAGCAGCACGGGCGGCCTGCTCATTCTCATAAGGAGCAGGGAGCGTATCTGCGAGCTTACCAGTACGCTTGCGCGGATTACCCTCATCATCAGGCTCGTCGTCATATTCAAACTCAGCAGCCATTTCACGAACCTCGGAGGAAGTGTGTGAAACGCCCACAAGTGACCGCCAAGTTACCAAGTCGAGCGAGTGGCAGGTTGAGCATACCTCGCGATATACTTGGTAACCGCGGCGAATGCTGGCATGATCGAAAGTTGAGGTCAGACCATCCTGCGGCCACGGGTAATTCGGCGTGTGAAGCCCGTGTTCAGCCGCCGTCATCGCGTCCACCGGTGTTTGCTGTAGATAAGCATAGTAGCTCGCGAAACCGGCCGTTGCCGACGCTGCAGTGAGCGCAGACTTCGACTGCAGTACCGCGCGGAACATCGAGTCGTGAGTTACGAGCTTAGTGATTGGCTCCCCGTTTTACGAACTGTCGTCTGACTAAGAATATATATCCGATTACGCATATCTGAGCATCTGGTCATGGAGGATCTCGAGCGCGTCGTGGACCAGTCGCTGGTGATCGTGCGGTCACTAGCAGAAAAGGGAACCGTGGAAACTATAGACAAGGTAATCGATCGTGATCCAGAGATCAAAAATAGGCTACCGCGAGACAAATACCCCCTACGGCCGCAATTTGGCACCCTTGACTCCCTCGCCCAGCTAGACTACCTCATAGCCTTACTGCATTCGGAGCATGAGCGAGCCAGGAGGATGCTGCCCACTGCGGCTGATCGCAGGAAGCTTGCGCGCGAACACGAGGCAACCTTTTGCATCTGCCAGCAGCTAGCGCGAAGCGATATGGTTGCTTGTGACAACCCAGGATGTCCCTATGAATGGTTTCATATGGAATGCGTCGACCTTGTACGGCCTCCAAAGGGGACTTGGTATTGTCCAGTATGCCGCGACTCAATGGGCATAAGCACTACCAAGAAAAGATAGTACATTATGTGCCGCGTGTCGAAAACGCATTATCAGGTGGCCCAGCCTCTAGTATAACTCCGGCCGGTGACTCCATTAGATTAAGACTCAGCATAAGCCTTTCATTAAGTAAATATTGGCTATATTTAACTGTTCTCATATACATCCAGATAACCATTGCCAAAGTAAAGTACAATTAGACCAGTAAAGGATGCAATCACTCCCAAAGCGCTGTACACAGATAGGAGCATCAGTCCAGCGAATTCGAGACGCGGGATCAAGTGGGCCAATGAAGAACTTGCCATAATCACGGGTATGAAGCCAATCTGGTAGACCACGATCCAGCGGTCTAGAAGGAACTTTCGTGGTCTTGCTGGGACAAGGTCCGGAAGTGTGTAGAGAGCTACGGTCAGATAAGCGGCGCTGTAAATAATCTTTACAACAGACTCAGCCGATGTCCACACCAGAGGGAAAAGGCTGATACAAGACGAAGACAGCAAGGGTGTAAACGCAGTCCACAAGCTCCGGTTTTGAGTAGCGATCAAGGCAAAAGGCACAACAACAACCATTATTGCCTTCTCATGGACATGCCATCCGAACAGAAACGCAGCAAATGCACTGAGAGTGACTGATGCCACAAATCGACGAAGATCGCGGGCCAAAGGTACAGCTACCAAAAGCTGTAGCCCAGCTGTGAGCGCGAATGTTGTCCTTGGCTCGATAGTCCACAGATTAGAGAACGCCACTTGGCCAACAAGCCCCCGCGTGCCTGCTGGCACAGAGTTGCCACAAAGTAATCCTAACATGCGATCTGCAGCTGAGTAGAGTGCCCAGAAGTTCGGGGCCCAGTACGCGTGGGTAAGACCCCTCGAGAAAGGAAACAATCGAGCTAATACCTGTGGTAGATCTCGCCAAAATGGCCCGAACGCCAAAACAAAAGGAGAAAGGGTGGCTAAACCCAATTTTATCGTATTTAAAGGCCGAAAATGCCCCTTAGGTGCAACGTATGCGCATAAAAGAAACGCAATGTACGCCGGTGCCACGTAAAGGTAGATATGCTTGAAACACAACAAAGATGCAAATATGACTGCGCAAAGAAGATAGTTTTGCTGCATTCCTGCTGAAATTGATGCTACGAGTAACCCAAATAGTGCTGTATTGTACTGGAAGTGGATGTGATCAAGAATGAGCCAAGCCGGATGGAACCAGAGCAATAATGCAGCAGCCTTGCCGCGGGGTCCGCCTACATGGCTCGCAAATTTCGAGAGCGCCGCAGCGAATACTAACTCGCTGAACATTACAGAGGTGCGTTGAAAAACCACTGTTGGCCATCCGTACTCGCCCTTTTCGACAATCTCCAACGCACCGTCCTGAACGACACTTGAAGGCGTCAGTTGCGACAAAGCCCATTCAAAATAGGCGAAAAAAGGTGGGTAGTCCAGTGTCCATTGTGACACTGCACTCCGATACCATTCGCTCATGGGCAAATTAGCAGTTATTGCTAACCAGTTGCGATGCACATCGAAATCAGTCGAGTGGTAAGCTGGAAACAGCAATACTTTGAGTGCTGCTCCAGCAAGGACATATTTCGACATCCATGGCATTTGCCGCGCCGAACTCTCTTGCGAAGGTCGTGGAGGCTCAAGTGGTTGGTTATTTATTAATCTACTCACCTACGCGTTACCTTCACTAGCCGGTGGTGCCCACGTATGATTCCCACAACTGAAACTTAGGTAATTCATAATTGGGGTGTTTGACATACTCTGGCTTGGGGAAACGGCTTCTTCAAGATCAAAAAAGAGTCTTGAGGATCAACATATGCATATTCAGACAACAACCCATATACTGGGACTGACAGAGGAGGGTATCTATCAACTGCGCAAGGCTACTGGAGACCAAGACGATTGGCTGGACACCAGAAAAGGCGAGGCGTATGGTCGCAGACTCCACGTGGCTAAGCGCGATGATGACAACCTTGGTGTGTGGTTCGACGACAAAGACTGCGGCTCAATTGCCCTTGATAATCCAACCGCAGTGGCGGAGTTGACGAATTTTGTACGGTGGTGGAATGAGAAAGCGGGCCCAACAGATCTGGCTACTGCCAAAATTGCTGAACAGCTTGCGAGTTCCAACGAAGCCGTTCAACGCGTGAGTATTCGTGCAACTACTTGGAATTGTGGTGGTGCTATTGCTGGCTACGACAAGGCTATCTGGGACCAACTGGCGGGAAGCGAAGATGTTCAGATTTTTGGGTTCCAAGAAACGGACCGACTTGATCGAAGTGTGAGCGCCAATCCTGTAAGCCTGCAACAAGCCGTTTCGGGGTTGATTAATAGCCTTGAGAATCACAGTCTAGCTGCCAGTGTGCAGCTACTTGGGATGATGTCATTGGTGTTTGTCCGTAAGTCAATTCCTGTCACCCATGTCGAGACGGACACGTCCAGTACAGGATTCATGAAAATGTGGGGAAACAAAGGTGCAGTGCTCACTAAAATGCGTCTCTGGGGTGACGAGCTTCTCGGAGGTGGTCTTTGTCTCGTTGTAGTCAATTGCCATCTTAGTGCTGGTGAGGGCGATACTCAAATTAGCCGGCGGCGGTGGGAGCTTGGAGAAATTGGTGTGAAATTTGGTGTTAAGCTTGCCCCAGCGGATGTAGAATCGCCGTCTGATGTATCGTCTCCTATTTCTAGCATATCCAATCTCGACAGCGATGATCTCGGATCAGAAGAATCTGCTCCTGCAGCTGCTGCGTCGTCTTTCCCGCCATCCTCACCACTTCGGCGGGCTGATTACCTGCTCTCCAAACCTGCAGCTGAGAAGAAATCTGACCACTCGGAACATTCTACTCTCGAGGACGAGGATTACAGCAGTAATGGAGGAGATCGCAGTACCGGTGGCCCGGCTCTGGGCAATTCATCACTGACCTTTGTCCTCGGAGATCTGAATTACCGCATTTTAATTCCGGGCGCTGAAGTCCGTAAATTGGTGACTGAAAAAAATTGGCCTCAGCTTCTAGAGCGTGACTCACTCAGTATCGAGCGTGCCCACGGAGTCCTCGAAGGGTTCAACGAAGCGGCTATCTCATTTGCTCCAACGTATAAGTATGAGCCGGGTAGCACTGAGCGATATGCTGACCGTGTTCCATCATACACCGATCGCGTGCTGTTCAAGACGTTGAAACCGCTGGACAACATAAGCTACAATCGAATAGCATTATCTGGATCGGCATCGGATCATTTACCAGTTTTTTTCACAGCTGATGCGACCACCAACAGAATAGATGAGAAAGGTCGCTCTTCAGCAGTGTCTCAAGCTCTAAGGCTCGTGGATGCTGCCGAAAACAGATCCAGACCTCGTGCCACGGTAGACCCACAGCTGATAACTGTAACTGGTCGACCACTGTCAGCCTCTACGTACCACGTTGAGCTTCGCGCTGGCGGAGGCCAGCGCCCTTTCGACTGGATTGCTAAATCTGGAGAGCCGCGCTTACTGTCGGTGACGCCAGAAAGAGGCACATTGCGGCCAGCATCACCACCACAGGCTCATCAGAAGCTTGAGATACGTACCAGGATGCCCCCAGGACCGAAACCCCAGAACCACCTAGTTGAAATTGAACTTGTCGGCGGGATACATACCTACATTGCAGTTGCGTTTGAGCCACTGCCTAGTGTTCTAGGATCTGCTTCACCGCCGCTGGATATAATCGAGCGACTCGCGGAATGGTTAGAGCCTCGAGCAGGCGAGCTCGTCAAGGCTACTCCGAAACTCGATGTCGCAGCCCAACTACTCAAGTGGATTGACTGTGATTCCGAGTGGGATGAGACTCAGCTCGATGCGGCATCAGTGTGGTGGCTGCTACTGGAGATTCTGCGCGTAACTCCTAGCCCTCTTCTCGCACCTAATCGCCAGTCTGAACTGCCGAAGCTGGCCATTCCGGTCTTGAGGTTAGCGCGCACTGCGCTCAAGGAAGGTGCATCTGAGCCAAAGATACTAGAGCAGGTTGCCAGGGCTCTTTACGACGGTCCGAAGGCAGATACGTATATCAAGGGCGCAATCATCATGGCTTAATATGACTGTGAAGAAAATCTTCTAGTATTTCACGAAGAATTAATCGAACTTTTGCATACATAAATATTGGCAGCACTTCGGATACGTGCTGCTGCTCTATCGACAGATTTCTGCATTGAATATAAATATGCTTCCAACAACATAACTAAATTAGCCGGAAAGAAAAAAAAGAATTAATGCAGATGGTGAAGAATTTCCGCTGCAGGAAAAACAAAACAGCAAAAATAGCATCACAAGATGTCAGAAAGATCGGATGCGACATTTCCGAGGGCCGCAGCGTCATCGACCAGCGATGTCGCTAATGAGTGCAGCAAAATATTGACTTGTCGGTGCGTGATTTGGACCCAGCGTAGCTCGCGGCTGACCACTCGCTTGATCGCCCAGTCCCGAAGGGTTTGTCTACGAATCTCCTCGTGGGCCTGAGAGATTATCGTTCGCAGGCGTTCGAGATCCGACGGCTTTGTGTCCGGCTTTGTGGCTTTATCTGCGAGCTTGCTTCTAGTTGACCTGATACGAGCTTCGAGCTGGGGAATAATGTTCCCTCCGCGGTGATCTAGACGAACGAAAAGCTCGCGTACAGCAATCAGCATCTCACGGAATCGCTTCAGCTGCTCGAGTGGAGACGCTATAAGAGCATCGGCGGCATGAGTATTGGCGGCCCGCAGCTTGTCTCCTAGTACAACCGCGGCCCGAGTGACGTTACTGAATTCCACATCCTCATCCGGATACATGTCTGGCAAAATAGCTCCGAGAGCATGGAAACCACGACCCAACGAGGCAGCATCACTAGCACCTACCCGATGCCTCGCAACCTCCCGCTCAACGGCTAAGCACAATGCCGTGACCTGCATAACGCCTTGCTCAGTAGCGGTCCTAATTTGTCTCCATCGCTGCGACTCATGCTCTGCTTGCCATTCAGCCATAAATACGGGGCTCAAAGATGTAACTTCCTCATCTAAGTCGCCTTTTGAGTTGGGATCATTAAGAGCAGCTTGCTTAGCTGCTTGCCAATTTGGCCCGTCAACTATAAGAAAGGCGTGGACAGCAGGGTCATCAAATAGGGCAGGATGTTTTACAACTAGATTGATAAACCGGGAAAGTCCGAGTCTTCTCCTCTCTAGGAAAGCACTTGAGTCACCGGAGAGATAGTGGCCGTTCATCGCCAGCTTCTTAGGTGGCAACATGGGCAGAGCTCGAAACGGATGACGAGCGACAAGTTGATCAAGAAGCCACACGAAATCACGGAATCGGCGCACGACACGAATGGGTCGTGAACCGAACAGGCCGGTAAGTCCATATACTGCGTGCTTGAACAGAAATGAGCCTTCTTGGTATTCTTTGAGATCCACAATGACAGTATCAGCAGACGTTGGGTCGTATTCGGCACTTTGGATCTCAGCAGCAGCAGGCTCGGAAAGGTGGTCTAGAAGTCGTAAAGGCTTTTCCTTACTTGTCTGATCACCTTGGCCCGAGTTCTCTAGTCGGTCGCGACTTTGGAGCCGAGCAATCTGTTTTAACGCGGCATAAAATAGCGATTCACCCACCCGATCGGTGCCCTGAGCAGCTATACGGAGGATTTCAGTGGCATGCTCAGGCGGTGTTTTCGCTCGCGCTAAAACGATGCCGAGCTTTTTTATGTTGACACTTCCACTCTCCGGAACACATTCTTGAAACAGCTGGCGAAACTGCAGAGGAATCTCATCTCCTATGTCCACGCTTTTGTTTGAAGTGATACCTATCTCTACATCGCCGTCCGAGTCGACGTCGTGGCTGTCAGGATCAGATTCCGTCCCATTAGACAAGATCGCCACATTGCTCGACGCGTCTACAGCGATATCAGTGGTTTCAAGAGAGGGCTGGCTGCGTCTGTCGTAGCTAGACGATGGCTCAGGAACGAACTGCATTGAGCCTGGCTCAGTCGCAGTCATTACAGGGCTGACCCAGCCGTTCTCCATAATTCCTGCTGACTACGGTGGCCACGATTCTG
This sequence comes from Wickerhamiella domercqiae, assembly GCA_001599275.1. NCBI lineage: Eukaryota > Fungi > Ascomycota > Dipodascomycetes > Dipodascales > Trichomonascaceae > Wickerhamiella > Wickerhamiella domercqiae. The sequence continues at coordinate 2,669,835 of BCGM01000001.1, forward strand.
TTCAGACACAGGCGCTGCGAAAAGTCCCACGGTCTTCGCTTGGCTAATTAGAAAGGCTAGAGAGAAGTACTAATACAATAAGGTCTATTTACATTAAGAGTTTGGTGGACGATACAACGCTAAGGATCTTTCAGAAAATGCGTCTACCATTTTCCTAGATATTAGAGGGCCGAATTGCTGGGTTACCATGTTATAGAGCGAGGACTGGAAGTGAAATCGAAGCAGCAACGCCACGAGGCACTGATCGTCTCGAATAGGCCGAACCGTCCACTCACAGTGCAGTTCACGGAACATCTGGTTATCCGCTGCTCGAGCCACAACCTTCTCAGGAGCGTATAGGAGTTCGGACTCAAATGTCTCATCAAGCCTGTCCCAACCTATACGGAGCGTGGCTCTGCTAGGCTTTCCAGTGGTAGGGTCGACATCCACTATCTGGCTGCCCAGACAGTAGGGTACAAATTCAGAGTACCGTGCTACATCACCAACAACGTTGTAAACGTGACTAGCTGGAAGCTTTAAGGCCCGTCTGAGGCGGTAATCTTGGGAGAGGCGGCGCAAGCTCGCACGCATGCTCAAAAGTAGATCTAAGCTTATACACCGCCTACGCTCAAAATGGCATGCATACTCAACGGTAATACAAGCACAGGCCCCAGTTGAAGAGACCCCAAAACACTAGCTCTGTAGGTCATATGCTGATAGAATCTACATAGAAGCAGTGAATCTCCATTCTATTCGGAACAATACCTAATTGTATATAAACGACAGCTCAGCTGCCTTGCAACGAGAGGTAGCCTTGAGTACCTGGAGTACTCAGAGCAATAGGAAATTAGACATCATCTGCACCGTAGAGACGAACTGCAGCGCCGTACTTTTGTAATTTAGACAGCAAAGCGTCTCCCTGTCGGATAAACCGCTGGTACTGAGCATTTTTTGTATTCGGCCGGTTGGTTACTACAATGCCATTCACCTTGTCTACAACACAATTGAGCTTCTTTTGAGGAACTAGCCGCGAAAGGTCAGCTTCAATGTATTCAACTGAGACACCGAATATCCGCGCCATGGACTTAAGATTTAGGCTCATGTAGCTCTCCAGCAGCTGAGCGTAAGCTTTGCAGCGCATCTCTCGGACATAAAACGCGCTATGAGGGGCCAAATATGGAGATTTTCTCAGAACCGTCAGCTCTACCTGAGCTAAGGCTTGCATAAAAGTAGCATACTCACCGGTATACAGCGCGTTGGTCATTATTGACAAAGGCTCTAGCTCCGGAGTTGACGGGACGAGCGAGAGCACCTCAGGGGAATCTACTATCCTGCGCTTCAAATCTACGCGGCTGAGAGCCAAAGCACCGCATGCCACTCCGTATCCCAAAACTTGTTCATACGTCAACAGTTCAGTGGAGGTAAATGTGGCGAAGGACTCGATAAGTAAATTCGCCGCCTCTGGGAATTGCCTTATACTCATTGCGTACAATCCTCGGTATGTTTTATACTTATTGCGGCGTTCCCAATCTCCGCCGCGGTCGATAAGCTGGCGAGCAGTTTCAAGCTCGCGCTGCAGCACGCCTGCATCACCAAAGAAAAATCCCAATCGGATTATTGTTAGAGTAATATCAATCTTGGAGCCAAGACTAGCTGTGAGATCAAGGGCACGCCGTAGAACCGTCTCTGCCTCTCCTTTGTCGCCTAGCTTCGCATACCAGTTCCCTAAAGCAACTGTAGATTCAACGACTGCCGCATCATCTTCAGATTCTTCAGCAACCTCTATGGCCTTCTTGAGCTTCTCTGTTTCCTCGAAATTCGCCGCCGCCAGACGCTCGTACGTAGCCTCGTCGAATGGTGCCAGTCGTTGATCTCTTGTAACGTAACGATAGAGTGGTGCCAGCTTATTCTCCTCAATCTGTTTAAGAAGACTGTCAAGTGCGGCTGCGTGTTCACTCTTGAGGCGCGGGTTCTTCACTGTGCTCACCAGCGCTGCCAACCGCAAGTTTGGACTGTCCATCTGTGTGGCGTGTGCTTACTGAGCGGTGCTTGCACCGCTGATGTGGGTGTGTATTCATTGAGAATACAGACGAACTGGAAAGGTGCTTGAAAGTGGGCTTTGCTGAAAAACTTTTTAGAGCAGTTTGCTTCTATAAAGAATGCTCGGAAGTTCAGTAAAATTTTGCCACCTTACCTTCATACTTATCATTTGTGATCGATATTTCACAGAGAAGTAGGGACCGCTACATGCCATGAAGATATACGTCGTTAAACCAGATTAATTACTATAAAGTTGTTCAAAATGCTTAGAAAAAGTGATCCTTGGTCATAATTGTATCCTTGTATTTCTCCATCACCCAGTTCTTGAACGGCCAAGGGAAACGGTACTGGTCAAATTGCCAAACATTCCAATTACGGTATATTGCGCTGAGTCTCGACATAGCAGCAGAATTTTCTTCGTCAGTTTTGGACTCCACAGGCTGCGACTTATCTGGTTCCACCTCGGAGTTGACTGCCGTGCCAACATCCTTAATGTAGTCCCACTGATATATTACTGGAGGGAAGGGTTCATAGGTAACAAGATCTTCATCATCAATGAGATCAGCGATAATCACATCAACAGGTTTGTCGAGGTACATGGAGGTGCGGAGAAGCAGTTTTTCAGCTCCTTGGCGTGCAACCGCGTACGAACCAGTGCACAAAGGAAACCCGGCTTCACGCAATACACGCTCGTCTTTCAAGGTGTAATGAAGACCACTGGTGCTTCCAGGGTACTCATAAACGACGTCTGGACTGTCTTCATCAGGATATATGATATATCGATCTGACTTACGTGCATCATAACCGTGATGATCGAAACAGGCGCCAAGTGTCAAATAGTCCCACTGTTTATGATCCCAAGGGTCATTGCATGTGGGCCCAGGGGTCAGAACTCTGTGACGCTGCCGCTCACTAATATATGCATGCAACCCTTTTGCCATTCGGAACATAATTGGCTTCAAGTTGGCATCCCAGGTAGAATCTGCTTCTAGCACCATCATGGTTTGCCAACCTTCTTCAATCATTAATCGCCAAGCCCTCATGTGCGACAAGGCGCACGCCATTATCGGTTTCGCAAGGTCAGGCTTAACGATTGGAGGCAATCCAGCAAGGTTGGATCTAAAGTCGTGGTAGTCATCGCCTGTCAACGCCTCGAACCTGAGGCCCGTAAGCTCTCCTTGTAAAGTCATGGCATTGTCATAATCCATGCGATGTGGTAAATTGATGTATATCAGCTTTTCGAAACCCAGTGTCTCATTAAGCGAGGTGCTAAAAGCATCCTTTCTTTTGAAGATGGTGTCAACATGCACTGGAAGGAGGAAAAACAAGCTTAGAGCCCCCAAGAGAGCCGATGCAAATATCAGAGCGTTTGTCCTTAACCTAAAGGGCATTGCATGTATTGTTCCTGTCGCCTCTGAATCTACTTCCACTTGACAGTCGAGATGGTGGGAGGTATTTCTTTGGCCTCGGCGCGAGAAAAGAATGCGAGTGATATGTACATTACTAACTCTCATCGCCTATGCGGAGTATGCGCTTAAAAATTCGCGCAGGCAAAATTACCCTGGCCAGAGCACATTTTAGCTAGACCGCGTCGTAAAGCACAAAACGGCTCTAATATTTGGACAAAATCTGAGATGAGGTGTCAGATTAATATGCATTATGTATATTAGAGGGACGCGTCCAAACGCATTGTTGTTTCACACCCAGATTATCTCAGCTGGGAGACAAGCAACGTGTGTTTGCCGCGTTACGCGTATGCGGCATATCGCAAATTTTCTACTACTACTCCTTTATGCTATCATTCCTAACCCCTCACTTGTGCGTTGCGTGATTAACTTAATCCTGGAATGTCAGTAGTCTCAAGTCGTTTACGCTCCTTTTCTCTTAGCGATTGCACGTAGCGTGCCTGCTCTGCAGCTGCGATTGAAGCGCCTTGTCCATCTAGAAGGGCGTCTCCTTGCTGATCAGTCACTTCGAAGAAGCGAGGGTCGAAAGAGATTGATTCATCATCACCTGGGACTGGCCTCGTCCAGAGTCGAAGCGTTCTATCGTTAGAGCCCGTGGCTAGCATGTGTCCAGCGGGATGCCAAGCCATATCCCAAATTGGAGCATGATGAGCACGGGGAATGGTTAAAGCAGGTTTTTGACCACTATCGTCTAGAAGGTATTGAGACACAGACCCATCTTGCCCGGCCGCTGCTAGAAGCTGCGGATGCACAGGATGCCATGCTAATGCAATCATTTCAGTTGGTTCTCCTCTAAAAATGCGAGGGCTGTTCAAGTTGCGGAGATCGTAGACCTGAACACTTTGATCGCGACCCGCAGTGGCCAGCAGCTGCTGCCCACCAGAGGGCTGAAATTTAGTCTTCCAAAGCGTGTTTTTTTGTGTAAGCGTTGTCACAAGACCGCCGCCAACACGAGGGTCCCACAACTTGACTGTATTGTCTTTTGACCCAGAAACGACGAGCCCGAGAGCAGGATGCCAATCTGTACAGTTTACATCCCAGCCATGCCCCTGAAGGGTCGATTCCTCTTGCATTGAGGCGAACGACCAAATCTTCACTGTAGAGTCATCGCTGCCAGTCACAAATTTCGTATCGCTTGGATTCCACGCAATACCACGAACGACCTCCCGATGAGCTCGAACAATATTCACATTATTGAAATTTGGCTGCCACACTTTTATATTGCCATCGACATCCCCCGAGATGAGCCAGTCACCTCGATGTGACCATGCCAGGGCTCGAACAGCATTCTCGTGAGCCTGCATAAGCATTTCGAAACCAAAAGAGGTTCCATTCCATAGCGTGAACTCGCCGGTCATTGAACCAGTCAGAATCCGGCGTCCCTCTGGAGTCCAAGTCACTGCATGTAAGGGTTGCTTGCTCTTGTTTGCGCATATATGTGCAAATTTAGATACTAGTGACGACTCTGGTCGTTCACGCCACGCCCAAGGTGGCAACATCCCTGTAATTCTCGCTGCCATAGGATCACAAGGGCGATTTCTACTCCGAGACCAGCGCTCAAATTGCGCTCCCGCGTCTACCAGCAACTGACCCTCCTCCATATCTCGCCTAGACTGCTAAAGTAGACAGCGCGGATTAATAATATAGGAACTGTCTTCATAATGAAAAGTGATGTTTTCACAGTACGAAAGTTTGGGCGCTCTCACCAAGTAAAATGCAAAATGTTCTGAAGAAGTAAGGATATATGCGCCCGCCCACGTGACAATTGTGCTGTGTTTTACATTTATCAAAATACGTTCAACATCGGTACCACTTCTCACTCAGTCTAGAAATAGCTATCTAGTTTGAGGCGGATACCAATCCTTATCTGAGTCAAGAAGCCTGTAGGCTGTATATGTGACTTTAGCTTGTAACACAACGCGCAAGCATTTCCGGCTGTAATCATGAACGAAAATGCATTACTAATAACGCGATCTGGTCGACAAGGAGCGCGACAAAGTCAACTAGCAAGGACTGATGCGATTCCCTAGACGGTTAGCATCCCTCATTCTTCTGGTGTTTATATTGTTGAATATATGGTATCTTTCTAGTCGAAGTGCCAAGTCAGATCTTGCAGGATCGTACGCTAGACCAGAGCCAGTTTCAGACAAACCGGATTCCAATCCTGGGATCAAACCGGAAGAGGAGCTAACCGGAAATGCGAAGCCTAGCGCGGCATCGGCCGTTAGCAAAGCTCCTATCGAGTCAGGAACACCCAATACCAAGTCGCCTACTACTCCTGGTGTGAAGAACTCTCCCGCCATTCCTCAAGGGTACGGTAAAGGCTACGAGGCAGAGATGACCACATTCAAGCAGCTATTGGAGAAAATGATATCGGTGCATCCAAAATCGGTGAAGCTTGATCAGTACGATCGCGACGTCAAGTCTGATTATGGCTTAATGGAGTCCGGCGAGCTGCCAATGACCTCCACAATACTGGGGATGTATCTAAAGGTGAGCGATGAGGAGGTGGCTGCACTCAAGAGTGCCCACGCAAAGGTCGTAGGTGCCCTTCCGAAAGAACTTGCCAGTGATGCATTTGTAGGTCGTGGTATTGTCACTACCGGTGGTGGTCGGTACTTCCCGATGGTGCTGGCGGCATTGAAGTGGATTCGTCACGTGAACAGCCATATACCCGTAGAGGTGTTTCTATCAGACCCAACCGAGTGGGAGCCGAAGTTCTGTGATGAGGTATTTCCGAAGTTAGGAGCTGAGTGCCGAGTCGTGGAGGATATTTATGGCAAGGACATCACCTCTAAGGTGAAATCTAAGTATGCATTGAAACCCTTGGCAATGCTGGCTTCACGGTTTAAGGAATTCTACTTTATGGATGCTGATAGCTTCCCTCTTAACGATCCAGAATATCTATTTGAAATCAAGCCCTATACGGAGACAGGGCTAGTAATGAATGCCGACTACTGGGAGAGGTATATCTCACCTCGTTACTATGAGATAGCCGATGTGGAACTTGGTGGACGCACTCGCGGCCCAGCAGACAGCGATGCTGTTAAGCAGGGCGACCGTAAGAATGCTGTGCCTTTCAAGTCAACAGAGAGTGGTCAGATGGTTTTTGACAAATCTCGTCATTTCAGATCTTTACTATTGACCCTTTACTACAACATTTATGGAGATAACGCCTACTTCCCGCTACTTATGCAGGGTGGCCAAGGTGAGGGCGACAAGGATACGTACGCGGCTGCGGCGACTATTCTAGATGAACCGTGGTATCAAACCAGACGCCGGCCAGTGACTCTAGGGGTATCTGGAGCCGATGGAGGCTACAGGGGTTACGCTATGGTTCAGCCCGATCCCAAGAGTGACTATGAGCGTTTGGTCGAGCAGAAAGATAGTGAGGAAATATTTCTCAATTTACATTCCAACTCCCTCAAAGCCAATGCCCGATACTTGCTTCAAGACCATTCCGAGCCGCACCGTGGAATGCCACCTTTGCAACGAGGACGCTACTATGGCCCCCTTTCTAGACAACGTGACGAAACTTTACGCCGAAACGACGATGTCGAAGTCCGGTTCTTTGAAGTCCAGGCTGAGATTGTGTGTGACTGGGCTCGTGAACGCGGCTGGATTCCGCGCAACTGGGAGGGCCAGGATCTTGAGCGTTTCTGTGGCATACTCGCCGCTCACGTGGACTGGCTCCGTCAGAATCCCGATGCTGGCAATCCTGAGCTAGGTGAGTATGCAATTGACCTCGATTATCCAGCTGTACCCCGTAATTATGGCAAGAAGAGCGGGAGCGTTTAAGATACGATACGCTAAACTTGAGTTCTATAAAATGTTAAATAGTTCCGTATAGCGCGAGCAAATCAATCAAAAGCGAGAGGTTTCCAGAAGTAGCATCTGTCACTGTGGAGCTAAGCTCCGGATATCTTGTGGCGTAAATGCGCCTTTCTCGGTAACTATCGCATCTATCAGGGACTCAGGAGTAACATCGAACGCAGGATTCCACACATCAATTCCAGGGGCAGCCAATGAGAGGCCGCGAATATGAGTGAGCTCAGCGGAGGGCCGCTCCTCGATGCGGATTCGGTCTCCGTCTGTCATACCAAAGTCTATTGAGGTAGTTGGTGCAGCAACTACAAATTTGACACCATGGTAACGAGCGGAGACAGCTAATGCGTACGTTCCGATCTTGTTGGCTGTATCACCGTTAACTGCCACTCTATCTGCGCCAACAATTGCCATCTTGATCTCTGGGTGCTGTTTCATTAAGGAGGCAGCCATAGAATCGCTAATCAACGTGGCTGGGATTCCATCATGAACTAGTTCATATGATGTGAGTCGTGCCCCTTGAAGATATGGTCGTGTCTCTAGGGCGTAAACGCGGCGAAGAAGACCAGCCGAATGTAAGGACCGAATTATTCCAAGAGCAGTTCCGTATCCAGCAGTTGCAAGTGATCCTGTATTGCAAATTGTGATAACGGAGATTGGTTCACTAAATTGGGATTGGGCCCACCTCAGTCCGTTTTCGCCAATTGCGCGGTTATCCATGATGTCATCTGCCAGCATCTTAACAGCAGCTTCTAACAAGCTATGTCGCGATTCAAGGTGCTTTTTGAGATCACAAACAGCATTGGCAAGGTTCACAGCAGTGGGGCGAGAGCCAACGATATAGTCCAGCTTCTGCGACGCATATTCAGAAAAGCCCGTGGCCTCAGGTTGGGTCTCTGCCCAAGTCCAAGCATCCAGTGCCACTCCTAGAGCCCCAACAATAGCAATGGCAGGAGCTCCACGAACAGCCATGCTCCTAATGGCGGCAAATGCATCTTCAGCGGTGCGGATCTGAATCCAGCTCTCTTCGTGCGGTAGCATAAGCTGGTTCAATATGAAGAGTTTCCGTTCATCGGAGAGATACTTTATAGCTTCCAGCTCCTTACGTTCATTACTGGCAGCTCCGCTAATGGTGGTGCTCATTAATTTCCTCTTGTCTTATGGTGCCTGGCACAAAAAAAAGCACGGTGTCCCCCAGATTTGAAATATTACTAAGTACATACGTCGGTCCAACCTCAAAATAACAGCCACTGGTGATGGAGAAGCGGGTGTTGCCAGCGTGGCCCCGGCTTGACGCATGGGCCCTGTTCTGTGTGATGCTGGCACTTCCGTCGCGGTTGGTGATAGCCATGGCTTTGTTGTTTGTGACGCAAGGAATGACGTTTCAGCGGCTAGCATTTGTGAGTTCCGCGTACGCCGCAGCTCTGGCATCTGGTACGGACACTGTATGGTTAATTACACGACTATGGACGCTTGCAGCATTATCAGTAGCTTTAGTGGTTCGTGGCTCGTTAGCTGTCCAGGCCTCTGAGATGGTATTCGCAGCGATTATTGTTCACGGGAGATTTGGACTAAAATCAGTTCGCCCGCTCGTTTCGCCCGACGCCCCTCTTTGGGAGCAACACGCTGCTCAGTTCATTGTAATGGTTGCCGCTGTAACGCTGGCAACTACAAGGACGCTGCCGATTATCAGCCGATATCGACAGCCGCTATGGACGCTGATTGCGCGTACATGGTACAGCGTCAGTGGCTTGGGGATGCCACTGACTGCAATACGCTATGATAGTGATCTTCCAATCAGATTTGTGGGCTCTACTATGATTGGTCTAGTCAGTTCATCTTCGGCAGATCAATCCAAATCACACGATGACCGCGTGTTTGTCAACGGTCAATCATGGTCGAATATCCAACGATCCAGCAACGTTATGGTGATTCAAGGGCTGGACCCTTCTTCCACCTATCAGATATCTCTCGGCAAGTCGCGAAACTTCTTTACAGTCTCGACTCTTGAGGATGACGAGATGGATACAAATGCCGGAACAGGGGACTGCCAAGAGGTCACTTATGATCACCGGACCAAATTAGATGGCAAGCCAGATGAACGCAAACTGCGCCGTGATATGGCTCGTCAGCTAGCACAGCTACGTGCGGAGCGCGATTCCCTGGCAGCTAAAATCGAACGAGCAGGTCGTGGAGATGTTCGTATGCATCGGCGTGCCCAAACGCTGCGTGAGCAAAATAGACTCCTAAACGAGGAGCTTAGAGTGGCGGAAGCATCATCAGCGGCTGCGGCGGAAACTGACTGTTCCGAACCGCCGTCGTCAGCCATTGACGAGAATGGAGATGGATCAGAACTCGATGCTGAGCTAAAACGTGTCGAGCTCATGCTCGATACGGCCCAGCAACAATGGAACGCGGATTTAAGGACACGAGAGAGCGAGATTGGCCGGCTGCGGCAAAGAATTGTTCGGCGTCGGGAGCAAGTAGACCGGCTTCGTGCGGAGGAGGCGGAGACGCGCCAAAGAGCCACTGCATCTGTTAAGCAGCTCAGGAGTCGTCATTCACTAGCCGCCGCCGCACGAAAGAACCGCAGAGATCGTCTAGAGCAAGAATTTGCTGCCTCGATCCGCCGCTTGGACGATGGAGTTCAGCAGGTTGCCCAGCGATCGGCGCTGGTAAGAGAAGCAGCTTCTCAGTGGTGAGGACGACCAGTGCAGAAAAACAAAAGAAGGAGTCCTTTTCCAACACGCTTCGGGCCGATTTTTTCTAGCTTTAGATTCTAAACCCTTATGTACAAAGACCAGTAAATGCATGATTATGATACAGTAACGGCAGTCGGTTATCGTGACAGCGTGCTTCAGTCACTCGTGCTACCAGAATTTCGTGGTCCTGGACAGCTATTGATTGATCTACTAAACACTCGAGATGAGCCATAGCACATCTGAGAAGCGGGATACCTGAAGGCAATAACTTCCAAGCATCGGGAAAGCCCTCGAATGGATTGAAATCGTGGCCTAGAGACTGCTGGCCAGCAAAAGCTCGAGCTAGTGAAATGCTCTCAGGTGTTTGACTCATGATATTGACGGCAAACTGCCCCCCACTTGCGTGGAGCAGCCGTGCCGTTCGTGAAGGAACCTGCATGTTGAGTGAAACCAGCTGCCGCGGTCGCAGAGAGACAGAGGCCAAAGAGGATATTGTCATTCCTGCCAACTCGCCTTTATATGCCGTAGTAACTACGCTGACGGCTGCGGCGCTATGCCGCATTACTGCTTTCAAGCCTTCCGCACTCATGTTGTCATCCAGAGACTGAGTGACGAACCTGGGACAGGGTATGAAATATGTTCCGCGTCCACCCACGATATCGTTCGAGAAAGTGATGAAAATTCACTCTGATAATTTAAAAAGTCTCTATCAAAACCAAGGGCGGCAGCCAGAACTGCAACGGAACCGCCATGATCCAGAGCAGAGCCATCACCCTGACAACTGTGATCCTGGTCAGAAAGGCTCAGAAGAACCAGCAAAAGCACATTGGAAACCAGAAAAGCTGGAAGCTAACGTATTTGCGCGTATATTAGCTGCTCGCGCTAAGAGAGACGCCTTCACCGGCCTCATTTTGCCCTCTACACTCATGAACCGAGTTGGAATTACAAGATCTGAAGCTGACACTGAGAAATTCACCATCACAGCAGTAGATCCGACTAATTTCCGACTCCGGGGACCGCGTGTATGGATTAGCCCATATTCTCCCGACGAGCTGCCGCAGAGAATTGCATTTTACCTTTGCCGCAATCGCAGTGAATTTCGCAACGTGCCAGTGTCACCAAACTTTGGCCAAAATGCACACTCGTTGCTTCTTCGCTCAATAGAGAGTGCTGTATCAGGTTATGAAGCGCTTCAGGATAGACATCAGATCTGTGAGGTGTCAAAGGAGTTTTCAGGTGTCCAGAGATGTTCTAGCAAGATCGTCCTAGGATGTAAAAATATTCCAGTAGCATCCCTTCCGTCGTCGATCGTCCATACTCCTACAGGTATGCGGCTAGCCGGTATGCTTTACAAGCATATTATATTCTATGACTCTGATGCGGCGTCGGAAGATGCATAACGTCGTATCGTCTGGAGCAACTTATTGATTGTACCAACAGACACATTAAGAATAGTGTTCAACTTTTTTTTTAGCTCACTAGCTCATTTAAAATTTGGTCGCTCTACTATACTTACAGAGGATAGTTTGGTGCCCCGATAACTACCATCGCTGCCCCAGTGAGATATGGAAGAACACATTTCCTGCGTGCAGCAACGACGGCATCACAAAGAGCGACATTTTCGTCGAAAATTTCTCTCAATAGCTCACTAGAAAGCCGGTTGAAGTCTTTATCACGCACGTTCCACAGGTTCCCCGCCACGACGGGGCAGCCAGCAATTGCGTAGTCTGTAACGGCGCCGCATGCATCCGTTTCTGAATCCTCTGCGGCTAATCCGGCTGATCCACAGCCAAGCAGCAAGACGGGACAGCGACAACGTAGGCCCCGTATCGTACGACCACGGACATACGCTTTTCCAGCACCATGGCCCATAAACACATAGCACGCACAATTTTCAAGTGCGCTGGTGATCTCCTTTTCGGTTGGCGGCTTGCCCACTATTCCAGTCCACCCGCGCCGCTCGAATTCTGGTGCAAACTCACGGGTGGATGGTAAATTGTCACCAGGATCCAGCACATAGAAAACGTTACTCTTCGGTGCATGTTGCACATCTTGAGAAGAAAGTGATAGAGATTCACGAAGCAAATCAAGTGAGAGCGCTCTAGAGCTGGTTACGTTCCGTAAAATTGGAATGGACTCCCACGGCACCTCATAGCATCCTGCACCAGGCACGACAACGACATGCTTGTGCCGCGGCATAGAGGAAGCAACGTCAGAAGCAAACGTGACCATATGCATCTGTAACTCTATTACAAGAGCATCCACGTCTATTTCATCATACTCGATCCGCGCTCCTTTGAACCGAAAGCCGTCCATGATTGCGAATACGAGATCTTCCACTGCCCGTGGCTCGTGATATGGCATTACCGCCAGTGTGGCAAACAGAGCAGTGAATTCGATAGTGAGATGAGCGTCATAGAATCGTCTTTGCCCACCGAAAAAGACGCCTAGCACGGCGCTTAGCCTTTCGTGAAGGACCTTCAGTGCACTACGTGTTTTCGTCTCCAACCAATCGCGAGAGTCCAAGAGCCCACAAAATCCACCAAGCCAAGAATTTTCGATCCTTGACAGTAGATCGGCTAGTTGGGCGTCTCGCGCACGCTGTTCGGCCCACCATTTTCGAGCGTCATTTTGGCTCATTTTAGCCGATTTTGGCTCGCTAGATGCTTTCCCTGACACAATTTCTCGTAGCTCAGTCAACCCCTGGCCAATTGTAAAACTTGGAGGCGGGTCTCTAAGCGCCTGAAAGCGGCCCGGCGGCAATGTGACAGCAAGTCCTCCCAGACGGCGGACAACTAGACTTCCATGTGGGTCAACATCCAGAGTGATCACGACAAGGGTATCAGGGAATTCCGCGTTATGGTCGCATTCAATACAAGGATGTGCATAAAATGCGCGAGACTCTCGCACAAATGATGCCTTGTGATCCTCAGGAGCTGCGATCTCGTTTGCTAAACTTGAGATAGGCATTGTATTCTCGACAATATATGAAGCCGCTGCTATATTTTTGGCCCTCTTCATCCTATCACACCATCTTTTTGGCGTTTTTTCTGCCCGCAATTTATTCGTCACATCAGCTAACACTGAAATGAGGTCCGGCACCGGTGCTAAGCTCGCTGTCGAAATAGCAGGTAAAGCCAAGGCTGTCTCAGGTAGTACGGAGTACAATGGGTCGTTCACCAGATTAGCCGTGGCCTCTTGGTGAGACTTCTGGACAGCAAGAATCTTGACGTCCTCATCAAGTTTATACATTGATGCGAGACTTCTGCCTATGCTATCCCCTTGCTTCCCTTGCATTGTTGAATAACAAGACACCCGGACTTGAGAGTCAACCTGGCGCGCCGCATCCTCAGCTCCTTTCAGACAAGCGCGGGAGTCATTAGCATTTCCAATTCCACGTAGAAGCACTCCAAGCCAAGCCATTGCGTCCATGGCGGATGCAATATCTTTTTTGGCGTTTGTCCGCTTCTCAGCTATCTTTTTTAGCTCTACCAGAGCTTTAGAGGTATCACTTTGGAGAGCGATACGAGATATGTCCGGATCAGGTGTGCCAACGAGCCCTTGAAGGCACATGTAGTCTATAAAGTCGCCGGAAGGGCATTTTGCCTCTGTGAACCACCGCTTTTTGGCAAGAGGATCCACCTCAGCTAGGGCAAGTACATACCGTGCATCATCAGATTTATCCTGCAAATCGCTCAGCTCCGTAACTGACCAACATTCACCTGTGGCTCTAAAGTACTCCATATGCGTTGACACGCTGCGCAAAGGGAGCGATGCCATTAGTTGGTCTATATGAAACTTTCGGTCCGCAGACATGTGTGAAGGTGGTAGCGGAGTCATTGAGATCCACGAGAGAAGCAGTTCAGCAGCCCCATCGATATCTAGCGCATTAGCTGCCAATGGTTTAAGGTTGGCGACTCGTGCTATTGCACCTGCCAGTTCTGGCGATGCTTTGCAGTCAATTTCAGCTCGCACTAGGATCTCATAGGCCGTTTTCAAGCTAGTAAAAGACGCATCAGGGAAAATCTCTGTTGCAAGCACCAGACGGCGTACCTTATCTATGATATGAGGGCTTGGCTGAGTCGCACGTGCTTCGAGCTCGACGGCGAGTGACCACATTGTTACCGCCCTCGGGTCTGGTTTGATACGAGACGCAAGGTTCACAAGAGAATTTGAAGCTGCCCAGAGAAACTTATCCGAGGCCTGCAACTGGCAGTATATGGCGATCAGCTCATCAACAGGCTCTCTTTGCTTCACGATAAGCCTAATTACATCGGGAGCTAATTCGGAATTTGCAGCAGCATTTTTCAAATTTTCCCATTGCCTCTCATTCCACCATTTCAAGATAGTAGCAGAATTGTGGGCCAATGCTGAGGCTACCATTTTTCCCGCCCCGTGCTTCCTCAGATAAAGTACCCCGAACGATCGAGCCGCTGGGCATCTAGATACGAGGCCTGCTACAGCCTCCAAACAGACTCCTCCGTGCTCAACTATTGCTTTTTGAGCCGCTAAAAGCCTCATATCAATAAATTCAAGAACATTCTCACGCGAGTGGGGTCGTGATCCAGATATCCTAGCAACCCAATGTGCTGCCTCCATGAATGGATCAAGGCCACGTACAACCAGCGCCTCCATCCCCCTTCCAAGCAGGTCGAGAGCTTTCGCTGGCTGAGTGCCATATAATATTGATATGCCTGCAACAAAGGTGTGACGGTCACGGCGCACTCTCGCTGCCGGCCCTGCAAATCTGCGATCTATTACGTCGACAACAGTTTTACAAATACCATCAGCAGGCAATTCTTGAGCCTCTGATGATTCCCAAAAATCGACAGCATCGAGCTTGAGCCGTGCCAACCTGGCCTCCATCTGGCTCGAAGCTTGTTTACACTTCTTTCGTGATCTCCGCGTAAGCTCGGTTTGTCATCTGATCCTCATCACCGAGGGCAGTAGGAGATCCATTAGCGAAAGTAAGAGTAAATCATCACAGAGACAGACACAAACGAGGTCTTTAGCATCAAGACATAGCTAACTATCATAAGGTGTGTAGTCAATTGTGAAAAGCCAAAGCTCAATTACTATTGTTATTCACTAATCCGCCTTCCCGATGCAGATTCGAGTGCTTTTAGAGAATGTGAATCATCGAAGTTATACCTCTGATCCATACCTCAGATTTCATTTGATAGTACTGGGCTAGAGACTGCTTGAGTCCGTCGATAATTTTCAAACAATGCTCATTATCTCAAGTTATGAGTGAACCATCCAAGCAACGGTCAATTGCCTCGAATCACGTAACCTCAAAGAGAAGGCCGCAAAATAGCAGCCATGAGCATTCGTTTATCATCTCTCGCAATAAGTTTGTAGGTGAAGACAATGGCACAGACAGATAACAATACAAGATGCCCACCACCGGCTCTAGTTCTCCCAGGTGACTACTCCAGGTAAAGAAGTATTACCTAATTTTTTTTAGTCTTGAAGAAGTGCCATCAAGGGAAATTTTCTACTGGTTAATGGGTACTGCGAAAAAGGAAAAGTCGCGGCGCCATCGCGACAGCGAAGCAGCCAAAGGAGCTGGTGCCGTTAAGACCGGTAATCTCAAGGTTAAAGGGGAAAATTTCTATCGGGATGCGCAGCAAGCGCGGAAGCTTGCGATGTACAAAGAAGGTCGGGCCACTCGCAACGCTAGAGGTGAAATCACAATTGCGGCAAAGATGCAATCGACTGAACTGCCAAGGGCTCGTGTAGAGCCTAATAGAAGGTGGTTTGGCAACACGAGGGTAATTTCACAAGATGCATTGACACATTTTCGGGAGGCGGTAAAGGCTACTCAGAACGACTCTTACCAAGTACTGCTCCGGCGTAATAAGCTTCCCATGTCTCTTCTTGAAGAGTCTACGAAGCAGCCTCAAGTCGACATTACAGAGACTGAGTCCTATGCGTCGACGTTTGGTCCCAAAGCTCAACGCAAAAAGCCTCGAGTGGCACTCAATACTCTAGACGATTTGGCAACAATGGTGGTAGCAGATTCAGTGAGATATGAGGAGAAGCAGGAAGAGAAACAGCTTCTTGGTGGTGGTGAAGAGTCGGAGTACTCCAACGCTGCCAAAGACAGTATTTTCTCCAAAGGTCAGTCAAAGCGTATTTGGAATGAGCTGTATAAAGTCATTGACTCTTCAGATGTTGTGATTCACGTTCTAGATGCTCGTGATCCTATCGGCACAAGATGCCGTTCCGTGGAGCAGTACCTCAAAAAAGAGGCGCCGCACAAGCATTTAGTGTTTGTACTTAACAAATGCGATTTGGTACCTACATGGGTTTCGGTAAGTTATTTTTTTCAAACTCCATCGTTAAGTCAAGGTGCTGGGCTCTTTCTTAGGAATTTCAGTGCCCAGCACCTGTTACAACTTTGGAAGAATAATGCACACCTAGTACATAAATGCCGTTTTGGCATTTTCTGGGCGATGCAAAAGGTTTCTTAGAGTTGAGGAGGACTATCCATGTCCTTTTTCTTAGTGGAAACCCGACAAAATTTTCAAACAGTAAACTAACTATCAGGCAGCATGGGTCAAAGAACTCAGTAAGGACGTACCGACATTAGCATTCCACGCATCGATCACGAACCCCTTCGGAAAAGGAAGTCTGATCCACATCTTGAGGCAATACGCGAGTCTGCACAAGGATCGAAAGCAAATTAGTGTGGGTCTGATCGGATATCCTAATTCGGGCAAGTCAAGCATCATCAACACGTTGCGCAGTAAGAAGGTTTGCAATGTTGCTCCAATCCCTGGTGAGACCAAGGTGTGGCAATATATTACTTTAATGCGTCGTATCTTTTTGATTGACTGTCCAGGCATCGTACCTCCTAGTGCGAATGATACTGAAACCGACATCTTGTTCAAAGGTGTTGTTCGAGTGGAAAACGTAACTCACCCTGAGCAATTCATTCCAGCTCTATTGAGCCGCTGTGAGACTAGATATCTCGAGCGGACATACGAGCTTAAGGGGTGGACGGGTCCGGGAGAGTTTTTGGAAATGCTCGCCCGTAAGCAAGGTAAACTGCTGAAGGGAGGCGAGCCCGACGAAACCAGTGTGGCGAAATCTGTGATCAACGACTTCAACCGGGGTAAGATTCCTTGGTTTGTCCCTCCTCCGCGTGATGATGACGAGAAGCGAGATGAAGAGAAAGAGAAGGAGGCTTCTTCAATCACAAGTACTATCGAATCTGCCGCAAATTCATGATAGCTTTACATATTTATATATTGTGACGAAATACTTCGGCTGGTGAGTCTGTCTGCAGGGCCAGGAGCCACTGCGCATGTTTAGCTTCTGATCCCACTACATGGGAAATATGAAGTTCTGCAATCTGTTTCCAGTTTGGACTGGGATCCTGTCGCAGCCAGCTGAAATCCGAGACTTCAATGTATTTTTTCATGCCTACATCAACATTTCCGATAAGGATGCCAGAGCAGCTCTCAATGATTGGATTCTCACATCCGCCGAGATATATAGTAACGTTGCTGCTTTCATGAATGCGGCATTGCTGGCATCCAACGACCAAAACTGAGTTCGTAATGTTCGACAAATACGCGGAGCCAGTAACTTGCGGCAGTAGGATGATGGAGTCCGCAATATTCTTTAGATGCACGTTACCTACCTCACTAGGTTCGTAAATTACACAACGCTTTGCGTTATTGCAAGGCCGCGTGATTTCTCCGACAACAGCCTCCTGAGCTGGCAGAGAGGATGATTCCTTCGGCAACGACTCACACGTCTGATTCTCAGCCAAAGAGGGAGGATGCACCTTAGACTTAAATTGAAATCTTCTCGGTTTCGACCGCACCTGTGACGCGATGCCCGCCAACACCGATTCAACGCGCTCCATATCATAGGCAGTTAAGCGTTGAGCGCGGCACCAGGACATGAGATCGTCAATGCTTTTGAGTATAACTTCTGGGCTTTCAGTGTCAATTCTTGCTCGTATTTTCTCCGAGCGGGAACTGAACTCGCTCTTGAATGCTAACAGGTCCATATTCGGGTGACCTGTGTGATATTTGGGCGCGAATTTCCGACGATTACCATTGCAGCCAACCTGAGGCTGCTGACAATTCCTTTTGTACAGGCAAGAGGACCACCAGAGTAGCTAGCTGAACTGCATAGCACTCCACCTCAGATCTTGCTCGGAATTCGAGTACTTGTAGCGCTTCAACAGACTGACTGCGTAAATGAGCTTGGAGGAAGCGCTAGTTCCTCTCCGCGAGCTCGTTGAAGGAACAATAGACTTTGAGGGTCAAGCTTTGGCCGAAAAGTATACAGACATCGTCACATATGCAGGATTGACCTTTTCAGTGCTTGTAGGTCTAGTTTTGCAACGAGTCGACATAGCAGTATACCTCGGTGGGGCCGCGTATGCCCTTGTATTAGTGTTGTGTTTCCCTCTACCTTTCTATCGCAAGAACCCGGTAGAATGGAGAACACCTCGAGTTATGGCCACGTAAATGTATCAAGATAAATAAATTTGTAACTAAATACAGGACTGGCGGCCGGAGCTGTCGGTATATATGTGCGACAGGCCCATATTAACTCTCTCATGCGGGACGTTGCTGCAGCGTTCATTTGGGGCGCATCATAAGCTCATTGAATCGGAATTAATTAATCTTTCAATTCAGCTACTTCTAAATGCGGGCTAGGCCCTGTTTACTCCGGGAATTTAAATCCCGCCTCGGATTCCCCGAATAGGGTGGGCGGGTTTCTGACGGAAGCAAGGAGAAGTACGAACCCAATGTCGTGGTTCCAATTACCGACCCTTCCGACGTTACCATCTGTGCCGTCCTTGGATTCCCTTTCTTCGTCGTTACCTTCTATGGCTTCTTTTCAATCTTTTCCGCCTATTGCCTCCATCCCCTATTACCTTCACAACTGGCGCGAGTCCCCGACCCTACTGCTGATAACTGTAGGTGCAGCAGCATTTCTCATCGGTCGCCTCAGTTCGACACACGATTCTCCAATACAAGATATCATTCCGAGCGCGCCAAGCCCCAAAAGTGCCCGTGCTGCCCCGCAATTCGTTACCAAGTACTGGCAAGAGACATTTTCATATGAACTGCGACGACGTGACCGTGTTTTCGTTGTCGCTTTGCACGTGTATGGCGCAGATCCCACGGCACTTGAAGCATCTCTAAAGCCTACATTTCGCAGCTCTCTTGATCGAGCAATCGATTCGTGGATCGAGGCTGGAATCCGTGGGCGCGGTCAGTACAAGGTCGACATCAGGTCCTCGACGTTCTCGGCTGATATGGAAGTTGCGCGCTGGCTCACTTTGGACGGCGGGCCCTTTGTTCTTGTGAAGATTATCGATGCCTCTCTTGCGTCCGGTAAAGACTTCGCAAATACGCCTGCACCCACTATCCAGGTACCGTTACGGTAGTAATTGTCCTATTGATCGTATTTTAGCTGCTAATCCTAATTGTTATATTATTCATATCTCACTATGTTAAGGGCCTGGGTTTATGGCATACCACTAGCCGTACTTTTGGCATTGGCTATTCGCACTTTACTCACTCCCCGCGCCAGTCGATTATGCCAGCACTTCACTGCTGGGCGACGTATACAAGGTGTAAAGTGGTCAACCGAGACATTTGTGTTCACAAAAGTAACTCGGGATGATTGCGGGACACCTCAGGACTTTGTAAATATTGTAGATGATTCAATTGTCTACATTATGGCACGCACGAATGGAGGCGACCTTGTAGGCACATGTCACGCTACTAAGCTGAAGGTTCCTGATCGTTCTGTTTACGTTAAAATGCTTCGCACAGAGGAAACCCCAGATATCTCATTTGCAGATATCATATGCAACAACTGGCCACAGTTGCCGGATGAGGACCTATCTAAAAAGTGATAAGCATCTAATGAGCGTCTTAATGATAAATAGTTAACTATTAAGTCCACACAGCTACTTGCTGTTAGCAGGCATCGTACACTGAGGAAACAAAGAGCGCCGCACATGACCGACTTCAGACAGCCCGCATTCTTGTAATCTCTCAAGAACTAAAATAAATGCCCAAAGAATGTATAATTTCATCGTTCGTATGAAGCTAACATATTTCATTCTGTCACATGCGCACAGGGTTAGGGTGTTAGCCACTACTCTTAGCCGAGGTTCGGGTCACTTCCGGGCTAGTCTAGGGATATGATGATAAGTGACACTGCTCTGGACGGACCGTGAAAATAACATAGAGCTGTATTGCAGCTTGCCGTCACCGTGTTAGCAAGAATCGTATTCTAGCTCGAGCGAGCTTGCTTGAGTCTCGGCACTCAGGCAGTAACGTAAGCCTCCGCACTAACTCCCCCGCTAAGCGTCCTTAGGAATACTGCTCCCATCCCCACACAAAACGTACAGCCGGGTAGCCGGGACCACTTATATAAAGCCCGCACCAGTTTTCGTAATCGGTCTGTCTGAACATGAAGATTAATGAAACGTCAGATATCGTAGACGGTTCTGTGAAGCTGAATACCTTCACAGAACCTCCAGTCGCAATTGCGGCGGAGCGCTCGCGCGCTAGCTTCCCTGTTCGCGAGCTCACTTACTATCTCGACGGTGGCAAGGAGGAGACTGAGCGCTATGAGATACTAGCCGAGCAGATAGAGCGGTCTCCGGCATTTGATACCAGTGACTTCTATGATGTCAACGGCGATAAAAAGCTTGTTCGCGAGCGAACCATGCAACGTGTTGCTGCTATGGCCGATCTTGTGACCGACGGCCGCTCGGAGAAGGAAATAACTAGGGTCATGACAGTACTCTCTACGGTAGATCCAGCAGCTTATACCCGCATTGGTGTTCACTATGGTTTATTTCTGTCAGGGGTTCGCGGAAGCGGCACTGCTGAACAGTTCAACTATTGGGTTGAGCAGGGCGCCGGATCCCTTTTGAACTTCTTCGGGTGTTTCGGGATGACGGAGCTTGGTCACGGATCCAACGTAGCAGGTGTGGAGACCACAGCGACCTACGATGGCAGGACCCAAGAGTTCGTTATCAATACTCCCACGGTTGCAGCTAGCAAGTGGTGGATTGGCGGTGCAGCGCATACTGCCACCCATTGTCTCGTCTATGCGCGACTTATCGTGGATGGGAAAGACTATGGTGTTCGAAACTTTGTTGTGCCCTTGCGCGATCCGTCAAACTGGAACGTATTGTCTGGAATTGCACTGGGAGATATCGGGAAGAAAATGGGTCGAGATGGAATTGATAATGGCTGGATTCAATTTTCAAATGTTCGCATCCCTCGTCTTTACATGATGATGAAATACGCTAAAGTGAGCGCTGATGGCAAAGTCACTCAGCCGGCACTCGCACAGTTATCATATGGCGCACTTGTTGGTGGTCGTGTATCTATGGTACGCGACTCATACACGTGGGCACGACGGTTCCTCACTATTGCTATCCGGTATGCAGCTGCACGTCGTCAGTTTTCAGCCGAGCCGGGTAAAGCAGAGACAAAGTTGCTTGACTACTCCTATCACCAGCGCAGGTTAATTCCAAGACTCGCATACACATATGCCATGAACGCAGGCTCCAACGAGCTCACGGAAATCTACGACTCAGCTACATCGAAACTGGGAACCACCAAATCTTCGGATAAAGCGGCGCTCGCCTCAGCTATTGAAGACGTCAAAGAGCTTTTTGGCGTTAGTGCAGGTCTAAAAGCGTTTTCCACCTGGGGAACTGCTCAGATCATCGACGAGGCACGCCAGGCTTGTGGTGGTCTCGGGTACTCGGGGTACAATGGCTTCGGCCAAGGCTACAATGACTGGGTAGTTCAATGCACGTGGGAAGGCGATAATAACGTTCTGACACTAAGCACGGGCCGATCCCTCATCCAGAGCGGGCTCGCAATTCGTAAAGGCAAACATGTTGGGAAAGTTGCATCATACATAGGCCGCACCGACTTTGCGAAACTCGGCCATCGATCACTTCAGGACCCCACGGTTCTCGTGGAAGGCTGGCAGTATGTTGCATCGAAAGCTATCAACCAAGCTACCGATTTGTATATCAAATATACAAAGGACGGTATGTCGGCAGACGTGGCATTCGAAAAGCTCTCACAGCATCGCTTCCAGATTGCTCGCCTTCACTCGCGGGCATTTTTGGTCCGAGCTTTCTTTGATCAAATTAACGCTGGGGCTTCGCCCTCAATTAAGCCGATTCTGATGAAGGTTGCTACGCTTTTTGCCCTCTGGTCTATTGAGGAGGATGCAACCTCGTTCTTGAAGTACGACTTCCTCACACCAGATGATCTCGAAAGTGTCACACTTCTAGTCACAAAGTACTGTCAGGAGGTCCGCGACCAGGCGATTCCTCTGACGGATGCCTTCAATCTGTCAGACTATTTCATTAATGCCCCAATTGGCAATGCTCGTGGAGATGTATATCGAGACTATTTCGCAAAGGTGAACGAGGCGAATCCAAAGTTCAATACTCATGCACCATACTACAAGACAGTCCAGGAACCATTCTTCAAGCGCAAGCTGCAGCAGGATCCTGATTTGTCCGAGCTAGAGGAAGAGGAGCGCGCGGAAGAGAATGATAACTAAAAATTCCCTGAGAACCACTAGCTACACCTCACTAAATCGACTATAAGCCTTCTAGTAAAAATTTTTTTAGATCTCTCTACAGTTCGTTTCTTATGCCATTGATTGATTCTACTGTATAGCATACACGATATCAGCCGTCATTGACTACCAAAAGAGCGAGTAGCTCGATACTCGCACGGTTTTCTTTAGTCATCTAAAAGGGCGATCTGCATCACAACATGGCTTCAGTGTCGCCCGATGTAGTAGGGCTTCAGTTCATTCAAGCATATTATACTCGGTTGAATCAGGCCCCAGAGAAGTTGTATCAATTCTACAATAAGTCCTCGACCCGCAAACGTAGCCTAGATGGCGAAGCAGTCTTAACTGTAAGTGCTCAAGGTCAAGCTGGGATCTCTGCCGCTATCAAAAGCGAGGGCTATAAAGATGCTAAGGTGAGAGTTTCAAGTGTCGACTCGATTCCTAGCTGTGAAAATGGGGTCTTAGTTCAAGTTGTTGGTGACATCTCTAATGCTGGTGGAGCACCACTGAAGTTTGTCCAAACGTTCTTCCTTTGCAAACAACCTAATGGCTATTTCGTTTTGAACGATATACTGCGGATTCTTAAGACTGAATATGACGATAAGGCGGAGGTAGAAACTGGGAATGTTGAGAATTCGCTCGATGCAATCTCTACAATGCCTGCTGGCATGCCTGTAAATGGAATATACACTACTGATCACCCGTCAGGGAGCTCGCATTCTGCTGAGGAAGGAGAGCATGCCGCAACGCGGACAACATCGGGTCTTTCATGGGCTGAGATGGCAAGCCAAGAGCCCGCCGCGCCCTCGACACACTCGAACGCTCCTAGCACTAGGGCAGTGCGAGCTCAGCTAGCGTCCAGAACAGCGCCAGCCGTTCGCGAGAAATCTAAACAAAATTCGCAAAAAAAGGGTCAATACACAGTCTATATTGGCAAAGTCAATGATAAAATAAATCAGCAAAATTTGGAAGCCGCCCTAAAAGTCTTCGGTACCCCTACTAGAGTGATTCTCGAAAATTCTCGCGGGCGTGCTTTCGCTGATTTCTCTGACTCTGTAGCATTGAAGCACGCCTTAGATGCCGGCCACGTTACGGTCAATGGCGTCCCTCTGACAATAGAGGAGCGTACAAAGCGTCAGACGCAGCAGCGTAAGAGGACATAAAGTCTGGCGTTAATGTGTCCTAAATCTGCAAGTTATTAAAGCTGCATAGCCTATTTGAGACCAATATCTTTTTTAACCAGCTCTTCGCAGATAGGATGATAGAAATCACGGTTTTTCTTAAAAGTTTCCACGGCCAACTCACGGTCAACACTAAGTAGCTGTCGGTAGCCAGGGCGAACAAATTTCATGCGACCAACTGTGCCAAGCCAGTTCGCCAGAGCATTGGACTGCTTTTCGACTCCTGCAGAAATTGCAAGACGGAACCACCGGGACAAGATTTCCCCATTGCCACTAAACTGGACCTTGTAGAGCTTACCGAGAGTAGATATGGTTTTGGCAGCTACTTCACGACTTGATGATTTACGCAGTTGTGCCGTAAGCTCGTCCCCTAGCTTGTCTAAGAAGACAACTACTTGCAGGGATGTCCATCCAGCGACGTCATTCTCGTCAGCCCAGGAAGTATCTCCATTTTCTGTTGCAGCGAGCCACTTGTCCGCAAGGATATAGCATGGCTCAGCTAATGATGTGTCGAAGCTAGGCTGTGGAGGGAGGCCTTCTTTGTAAAGCCAAGTAGCCCAATCTACACCGTCCAGCTTTTCTTTTTCACCTGGCAAGTTGAAAAACTCGTAGAGCGACGATATGAACATATCTGTATCAAGCGATTTGTAGCGGAACTTTGAGAAATACCACGGAATATATTTATCCCACCTAGCACGACTCAATGTTAACTCTAAATGCCACAAAAAGCTGGAGCCTTTCTCGTAGGGGACGGTAGAAAACGAGTCATCAGGGTTCACTGCGCCCTCTTCCATGTCCACGACGAGTCTTGTAAACTTGGGATCCAACACATTGAGAGCTTCAATGAGCTCCTTCCATCCTATCAAAGCTTCAAAGTGGCGATACGCTTCACCATGTATTTCTCCCATGATTCTCCGCTCCAAATACACAGTCCAACCCTCATTCAAATGAAAGTCTGCCCAAGTTCCCGAAGTCACTAAATTACCACTCCAGGAGTGGGAAAGCTCATGTGCTATTACATCTACAAGTGACCGATCGCCCGTAATCAGAGTTGGAGTCGCAAATGTCATGTTGGGGTTTTCCATGCCGCCAAAGGGGAAGCTTGGTGGTAGCACTAAAACATCATATGTCTTCCACTCATACGGAAATACAAGCTTTTCAGCTACTTCGATAAACTTCTCCGTATCTGCCTCAAACTCCCATTGACATTTTTCGATACTGGACGGCTCACCCCAGACTACTGAACGAGGTCCAATGGAGCGCTTTACTATATTCCCTGAAGCAATCGCGAACAGATAGGATGGAATTGGTACGGGTTGATGGAAGTTATAAACTCCACCAGTAGGCTCTCCAGTACTTAATCCAGTTGCTACCACAGGCCACTTAGATTTTATGGCAATATTATACACACTCTTCAAAGCCGGGGTATCAAAGCTTGGGAATAGTGAACGATTGTGAATGGCTTCACCTTGAGTGAAAAGGTATGGCGCGATTTTGTCAGACGTTTGCTCTGGACGCAACCATTGAGCCGCTGTACACTTATCAGTCGTGGCAAACTCTATGGTAAGAGAACCTTCGATATCGACAGGAACTTGTCTTATTATCAACGGTGTGCCCAAAAACCCATTGGAAGCACCAAGATCAAACTGGACCTCACTGCCATCCCAAGTTACCTTAAAAACTTCGAGATAGAGAGTATCCAAAATCACAGTTGGGTCTCTTGTGGTCAGTTCATACAAGGCTGTCCCTTTGAGCCTCTTATTACTCCATTCAATTTCCACATTGAGAGCGGTGCGTTTCACGTCCACAGATTTGTAGCTGGATTGTGTACTAAAGTCCGTTCTCATACTTGGCAGCAGATTTAATACAGTCGCTAGATTTAAGTGAAGCACTCACGAAGTATCGACGTATATGTTGAAGGAGGAAAGAAGGGTGTGGAGCCGTATCACTTAATAAACACACCACAATGCATGATGTTGAGCTTGTGGCAGGACATAGATACTTGTGCTCGACAGATTTTAGAACTAAGGAGGTCCTAAATAGCAACTATGCTATTCAACTTTCTTTGAAGAAACAGAATGTTGTAAATTTTCTTCTAAGCTCAACTTTGCTTGCAGACAGCATCTCAATCAGCACCATGGAGCTGACGGAGTATAAAAGCGACAAGTTCAGTCTCTTGCCTAGATCATTCCTTGAAACCGTCTACTTCAATGAAGTTGTAGCAAAGTAAAACAACTATAGGCTGGAGTCAACGCGCATCAATAAATACTACCGCGGCTGCAGTCCCACCGTGCCAGACCTCTTTACATCAGCAGAAATATGTGGTTACACCGCTGCTAAGTCATGTCGCCGAGCTCTGCTGGTTAGTAATCAGCGCAGTCGAATACGATGACTAAGTCTAGACAACCGACTCACAAAGCGAAAAAGCTTCACTCATCAAGTTCCTTTTTCCAACTCCCGCTTCTCGAAGATGCAGATTTTCGTGAAGACCCTCACGGGCAAGACCATCACTCTTGAGGTCGAAAGTTCGGATACGATCGATGCCGTTAAGAGCAAGATTGCCGACAAAGAGGGTATCCCTCCTGATCAGCAGCGACTCATTTTCGCCGGCAAGCAGTTGGAAGATGGCCGTACGCTCTCGGACTACAACATCCAAAAGGAGTCTACACTTCACCTAGTGCTTCGCCTTCGTGGTGGTGGCTCAGTTATTGAGCCTTCCTTGAAGGCTCTGGCTGCTAAATACAACTGCGACAAGAAGATCTGCCGTAAGTGCTACGCGCGTCTTCCTGCTCGTGCCACTAACTGCCGCAAGCGCAAGTGCGGTCACACTAACCAGCTGCGTCCTAAGAAGAAGCTCAAATAAGCTAATCGCTTATTTTTTGAGGCTTCTGGGCGTTTTTGCTTGAGAGGTGTAGGTACTTTTTATATACTCATCTTAAATCCTAGTAAGTACCCATATCTACTTGGTGTGATGTGTACCGATGAAGGGTCGTGACGATATCTTTCTTTAAGATTGGTTTGATCAGCACTTCTTGTATATTTGCTGCCTCGCAGGACTTAACGGTTTTGGGGTCGCTATATCCGGTAAGCGCCACAATAGGATACGGATAGCCTAGGGTACTGCGTATCACCTGAGTAGCCTCAAGGCCATTAATGCCAGGCATGTCTAAATCCATAAAAATGACGCTATAGAACACACCATCAATAATCGACTGCTCGACACGGGTAATAGCATCCTTACCATCGGGAGCTAGCTCAATGTCGTCCACACCATACCGACGTAGCATTTGTTCGAGTATTGTGCGGTTGAGCTTGTTGTCATCTACCACAAGCACTTTAACCGCTTGAGCAGGTGCGGGTGGAATGTGCATAGTTTCTGGCCTTGGCTTGCGCTGAGTTTCTGTTTGCCACTTGCGTCCTGGTGTCACTTTTTTGGCACTGTTCGAGGTGGTTACATAGCTGCGAGGATCATTGAGCTCAATCTCGGGAGGTTCCATGTCCGATGTTAGCACTAGCCCTGGATCTGCGCACAAAACAGGAGCACGTAGGACCACAGTTGACCCAACATTCTCAGCACTGCTCACGAGAATATATCCCCCAATCCCTTCCGCGAATTGCTTCGACAAAGACATACCGATGCCAGTTCCGCGATGCTTTTTACTGAGGGTTTCGTCTCCTTGGGCAAACATATCAAAAATCCGAGCCAGCTGCGGAGCCGAAATACCCAAGCCGGTGTCAACAACCTGGACTTCGAGCACAGCTACTTGGCCAAATTCAGTCGGTCCTAGAGGGGACGATACATATGGCTCGAGTGACATGTTGCTGTCCAGCTTCACTCTCATTCCGATATGAACGCATACGGTTGAGTCCGGTTTGGTAAATTTTAATGCGTTTGAAAGAATGTTTGTGACAACTTGATGAATACGGTAAAAGTCGCCTCGTAGAGGTAAGTCCGTTAATTTATCGACTGCGACATCAATGCGTGTCTCTATTGGCTTCCCTTGTATTGTAGATTTGAGGGAGTCAAGAAGCTTGGCTATGTTAAAATCGATTGGCTCCGGCCGAATGCCCAATTGGCTGCGCGAAAACATCAAGAGCTCATTGAGTAGCTCCATGAGAGTGCGAGAAGAGTCAAGAATGGTGCGCAGCGACAACTGAATTTTTCCTCGATCTGTTTCAGCAGCAGAAATTGTGGTCATTCCCATTATGCCGTTTAATGGTGTTCGGAGCTCATGTGTGATATTGGCAATAAAAAGACCCTTAGCCCGATTTGCAGCTTCAGCCAATACTCTGGCTTGTTCGGCTTCCTTTGTTCGGGTGCGAATTTCGCCTTCTAGATTGTGATACTGCTGATTGAGTCTGTCGATCATAAGATTATACTCCTCTACCAACTCGTCGAGTTCATCTTTGTACCATCTGTTGAGTGGGCAAATCCGTGAAGGAATTTGAAATGAGTCTCCGAACTCACTATCGGTAACGCTTCCTTCCCTATCATTTAACACTGTATCAGACGAATGAGAAATGCTGTCAGTCGCTCCTATCAGCGTGGGGCCACTTGATATGCTAGTGGAACTCATATGGCCCGCTGCAGGATGCGAGAATTGAGATTCTTTCACTTCGAGATCTACTTTGCCAAGTGCCGCGCGAGTGGAAGGGTGGGACGACTTCAGCTCCATTCCTTGGTAAATGCGATAGAATGACATTGTCTGGGCCCTCGTAAGTGGCACGATAGTGAGGCACAAAGCGGCCAGAATGCCACAGCACGTGCCAATAAGCACATTTCGCATATGAACTAAGTCGCTATACGCTGCAGACTGAGGAATTTCCACCAGTAGATACCAACGGTGCGAGCCTAAATTTACACTTGAATACCCCACTGATGCAGAAGCAAGGCGAGGAGATCTCGTGCGCATTGTAGCTCCACGGGCTTTTTCTGTGGACGATTCGTGTCTGCGAAGCCCAAATACAGCATCCAAAATAGCAGGAAAGTAGGTCATGCTGTACCATAGCGTACCGTCAGAAGACCTAACTCCGCTGCTTGCACTTGCAGTGGATTCAAGCTTATCGCTTGGCAGGACATAGGTCCATTGAAACTTATCTGCAGGCTTGACTCGAACCAGCGAGATGTCTGAGGTATCAAAAAACTCGTTGTTTGATTTCTCAAGGTATTCAGCAGTATTTGCGAATAAAACGGTAGTAGCGTAACCAACAATTCTAGTGATGCTCGTGTTCTTTTGGAAGTCAGTTGTCACATAATTGACGGGTAAAGTTATGGAATACACGCTTGCTGTGCTGTTTCCATTGCTGCCCATAATGCGAATAGGGTCACACAACAGTGAAGTCAAGTTCTCAGACTGCATCTTCTTCAGAGATGCCTCTCGAGTGGAATTCTGCAGAGGCAACAAAGAGCTCAAGCCATCAATGATGGCACTGAGAGATTCATTTCCCTTGGCTTGGACATGCGATACTAAGTCTTGGCCGCGCGCATCGTAAAAATACATGGCCTGATAATCTTTAGTAGAGTCAAAGCTATGAAGCATTTGTGAAATCATGGACTCTAGCTCTTCATGTGTTACAATCTGATAATCGTAGTCGTTCAGCGTCTTTGCGACCACGCCTCTACTAAGTCCGTACTGTAAGACGTATTCCACGTCATTGAAGTTTTGCTCGATCTCGATGGACTTCATAGCAGCATAGTTGGCTAGCCGTTGCTCCATCAATTTGGTACCATTTTTCCAAGCTAAGAATCCCGAAACTAACATCAGGATTGTAATTGACACCGCTGTTGTAAAGAAAATGAAAAGTGAGATTCGTACCCATAGAGGTATATACACGCTCCAGGTTCTCTTCTCATCGCAATTCTCTAGATCAATTTCATATTCATACATAGCATCAATTGAGCAGGAATAGACCCAAACTACTCTCTGTTAGCATCCAAATCCTAAAATTTAAGCTCGATTTCCTATCACGCGGAATAAGCTCTGATTATGGACAGCAGAAAATATGGACAAAATTAGGGTAAAAGTCTGATACCAAAGAAGAGCAAGTCTAATTCCAAACTCACGAGACTCTCCCCACACGTCGGATCATTTTTCATAATAATCAGATTATAGAACGGCAAATTCTCACAGGCCGCAGAAAGACAATACACGGCACTGACCGCGACTGGTAGGAAGAAAAAACTTACATGATAAATAAACAGACTAGATAAATAATTATACGCCAATTAAGAACGATTCTCGACCCGCCCTCTATCGGAATACTGTCCCGCAGATAGTGTAGGGCTATACCAAAAGCCTGGGGTCTCGGCCTATGTTGCTGATTCATTCGCTCCTACTTGGTATTGTTGGTGACGACGCCTGGGGTACAAATGGCGACTTTTGCGACGGTTGTTAATCCAACTAGACACCTTGTGGACTATTTGGCCACCCACGCGGCCAATAAACTGACTCAGGCCATTGTGGCTGTAGTCACTCCACAGTATGCGCCGCAGTTGAGCGATCTTGCTAAGAGCTTTCCGTCCATTAAGACCGTTGGAATCGCTACAGACACTGTTCCTTTGGGAACCCAAAGATCTGGAATGAGCTGGATGGCACTAGAGTCCCCACTGAACGTCACTACAGCGACACCTCTGCAGCAACATGTTCCAAGTGGTCCAAATAAGTGGAACACGTCGAAGGCCGCTTTCCGGCTCACCGCGCCTAAGCTTGATATTGCGCTCCCTGTTGCCAATACTCTGTTCAATACGGGGCTTCAGGCGGCAATGCTGACATCCGAAGGTCCCCATCAGCCTCTTGAAGTGTTGCATATCGATATTCCGGACCTTGATATCAAGCCTTGGTCTTCAATTAGACCTCTTATACCAATTACACCCGCATTGGAGATCACTTCAGTCACCGATAACATGCTTAAGACACTTGACAATACACCTGCAGCGTCGTTTCTGGAACAGGCTGAAGAACTGGCCACCAACAAACACAACGACGTTTTTGCAGAGATTGAAGGTGAGTTCATCAAAGTTGTTGCGGGAGGGGGAGGGCTGTGGAGCCCCAAAGCTTCGATGCTTGTGCTCGAGGCACCTGCATCTCCACGTGTAGGCCAACACATAACCTTTCACCTCGCTACTCATTCTCTTAACCATGACCTTGAGAGTCAGCTGCAGTCGACTAGAGGCGGACTAGTAGCTGAAGTTGCCGCGTCACCGGATACTCTGGAAGAGCAGCGTCCATTTTTGGACTACTCTCGAGACCATTTCTTACCAGTATTTGGCTTCGGTAGCGAACGTGGCTTTCTTGTGAAGAACGACAAACATTCGATTGTAGGCGAGTCGATGCATTTCAAATAATAGTGTAGCCATAGATTGGTGCAGCACGTGACTAAATATTCCTGCAATCTGCCGCCTTGGCCATCAGCACTCGGCGCCATGTGCCGGATATATCAGTATTTAAGCCTCGATGGTCAAACGCAATAACATACTCCATTGCTCCATCAATTCTTTCCATTTGTTACTTGTTGGACTTGTTATCGCAGATGTCTCAACTGTATGGCCTTTCTGCGTCCACGTTAGACGTAACGTGCCGACCGCCGCAGCAGCCATAGCAGCAGCTAAAGCAGCCACGATTTTGAGTGCACGAGACCAACCGCGAAGATCGAGAGGGTCAATATTCTCAATTGAGCTAAGACTGCTTCTACGCCGAGCTGTGTGCCTCTCCTTCGCTTCAGCATTTAGCTGCGGCTCAATGTCTTCCCACAAACCATTGTCATCAATGGCAGGTCTTACGGTATTCGGATGTGTGTAGTTTTCGCAGTTTGTTTCGTATACATTCATATTGCCGCGTTTAGCAAGATCGCGACCGCCTAGATCCAGGATCATCTGGCGAGGAACAAGAACTGGCTGCTGCATGCGGTGGCTGAGGGTTGAGCGTAGATGCATGGACGCCACCCATTCCGAAAACTTGTTGGCAACATTAAGTCGTAGAGCTTTTGCCCCTTCACAGCAGAAGATATCTCGTATAAGGACAGAAAGGTCACTTTCTACCAGAACGTGGGTCCTATATCCAGAGGACATCACTTCACTGGCAGTCATGTTCCAATTGAAGTCCAAGCGACTTGAGACTGCGTAAAGCTCCAGGGCAGCAGAGATTTCCAAATCCTTCAGCTGACGGACCATGGAAGACTTCCGCTCTAACACCTCAGATGGTGTGAGCTCATCACTTCGTGCGATCAAGGGAACTATAGCAACAAACGGTGCAACCGCTCTTAATACTGCAATGTCCTCAGGTCTCAAAACGGGCTCATCGACAAAGTAAAGACATGCGTCAACGTGAGGAAACTGACATAGAGAGGACGACTGCTCTAAAATTTGAATAGATGCAGGGTTTAAACCATTGACCAGAGATGCAGTCTCCTGGTATAGAGAAGCCAGGTAATCTGTTAGAGTGCTCACATAGTCGGCTACATCGTCCTCCCAGCCCTGGATATCAACGAAGGCTACGTTGTGATCATTTAGAACTTCAGCCTCGCAGGCCTCCTGCGCCATAGCACGGCGCTCAGTAAGTGTGGGGTTGCCATTGACGGAGATTGCGCTTGTTACATTGGAAATGATATTGCTCTCACTAATGAGGGCGTCAAGCAATTGTGACTTACCGGTGGCGCGACGACCAGCTACCATTATCTTTAATTTCCCAACTTGATGAGCGGAATTCTTTCCAATAAATTCCATAGGCATGCGGGGCATAACTAGAGCAGGCCCTCCAACTCCTTGTAGCGACATATGCTCTGAGTCTAGGTCAGACTCACCTAGGCCAAGAGAGGAGACCGCCCATTCGTCGCCACTCTCGTTTCCACAAGTGACTACGTGGGATGCTGGGGTGGGTGGCGTGCTTGGGACGTGGTAAAATTCGTCGCTCAATGGGCCCTCAGCCGTAACACCAGCAGTAGGGAGGGCATGGGAGGCAAACTGCGGTGCCATCTGAGGGTCTAGAATTTCTTTGGAACTCATCATGCAAGAAATGCTCTTTTTCACTCAATTGATGTTGAGCACAATCCCTAGGACCTAGGGCTGGCAACAAACGCGAGGGAAAGATGAGGAGTAGAGGTATCGCGTAATTTTAGGGTGGGTAACCCCATTCTCGCGTCCTCTCTTGGGAAAGATATGCGTAATCCATCATAATCGATTGTAGCTGCGCCACTCTATTAGAATCGACATTTTTAAAAGAATAGGACTATAAAAGATAGAAGCTTTTGAATTTTAAGCGAGCCCGATCCGCTCGCAACTCGTTTTCTACTGCTTTGATAAGGTTAGAGGTGGCGCTGACGAAAGTCACCAAGGCCAATATCAGTTAGCACCTCTCCTGAAAGTGGAGAGAAAGGGGAAGTGATATGTCATTATGTAACCAGCAGCGACCACCGCAACGCTTGAGATCTTAAACTGCCGCACCGGAATAATTGATGTACCAAGATATGTTAGGCTAACTTTATGAGCCATTAAATACTGCTTGTTAATTGCAATGAAACAATTGAGTTTATCATTAGTATAATGTGGTCGTCACAACCTCATATCATGTTTTGGATCACTGTGCTAAAGGACGCAAGCTAGCAATCAAATTTCTTTCACTGAAGTACAGACATGACTAACACCTGCACAAATCTGCGATCAATCTCATTTTGTCTGCTTTTTTGAACTTAGCCGCTCGTCTTCTACAGTTGTTTTCTCAAAAGTCTTTCGCTCTCTAACCCAGAGTACACCATACGCATAGCTCCACTTATGCATATTGTGTTACTAACCAACTGGAGCGCACTATCACCGAGCACCACCTCTACCGCATCTAACATCTAGAATGGCGACAGGGGCACCTGCGGTTGTCATCGACAACGGCACGGGCCTCACAAAGATGGGCTTTGCTGGCAATGATGCCCCATCCTTTATTCTACCAACGGCTATTGCCACGTCAAACAACGCGGGCGGAAGCAGCCGTGCCCGTTCTACTATGCCGCAATACGTGATTGGCGACGAGGCTATCCGGAGTGCAGACGGTTCAAATTATACACTCAACTATCCAATCAGGCATGGCCAAATCGAGAACTGGGATCAAATGGAACGGTTCTGGGAGACTTCCATTTTCAAGTATTTGCGATGCGAGCCCGAAGATCACCGTTTCCTACTCACAGAGCCCCCGTTGAATGCGCCCGAAAACCGCGAAATGACAGCTGAAATCATGTTCGAGACTTTTAACTGCGCGGGTCTTTACATAGCCGTGCAGGCCGTTCTTGCGCTAGCGGCATCCTGGACGTCATCTAAGGTGGTAGGGCAGCCGTTAACGGGAACCGTAATCGACTCTGGTGATGGTGTAACCCACGTGATTGCAGTTGCAGAGGGATACGTTATTGGCTCCTCGATCAAACATATTCCTATTGCTGGCCGTGATATCACACGGTTCATTCAGGGTATGCTCAGGGACCGTAATGAGGCCGAAACGTCTCTTCGTACTGCAGAGCGCATAAAGCAAGAGTTTTGTTACGTTTCTCCCAACGTCGTGAATGAATTCAAACGCTTTGATCAAGAGCCGGACCAAAGATTCCGCAAGTATGTCGCAGAGCTTGTCAACGGCCGTAGTGTGTCTGTTGACGTGGGCTACGAACGGTTCATGGCGCCGGAGATCTTCTTCTCCCCTGAAATCGCCACATCAGATTACCTGACACCTTTACCTGTTGTCATTGATAACGTTGTTCAGACAAGTCCTATCGATGTTCGTAAAGGTCTGTACAAGAATATCGTTCTCTCTGGAGGTTCGACTATGTTCCGTGACTTCGGCCGCAGACTGCAGCGCGATATCAAGTCTATTGTTGACGCTCGCCTCTCCCGCTATGAGAAGGCCAGTGGCGGTGCTCGTTCGTCTGGTGTGGAAGTGCAGGTGATTAGCCACAAGCGCCAACGCACAGCGGTTTGGTTTGGTGGGTCACTCATGGCTCAGACAGCGGAATTCAAGAACTACTGCTATTCTAAAGCCGACTACGATGAGTACGGTCCAAGCATTGTTCGCCAGTTCTCGCTCATGAATGTTAACTAAAACAATAAAAGTATGTACTGTACTGGAGGGGCTATCTTCGAGTTAAAAATGTTGGCTTAAGAGGCTTCGGATATCAGCGGACCTGTTCCCTTTCACGACAATTACCTTGGATGCGTCCTTTATCCATATGTCACTCTTCGGTAGATTTAGATGATTTTTGAGATCGTTGCGGAGAGCACCAACGTTCCCTGTTACTTTCCGTACTTCTGTCCACACGCCTCCAGCGTTATTATAGTCCGTATAGACAGGTAAATTCCCAGCTCTTGAGCGTTCTACATGGTAGAATACTTTTCCTGTCGCTGCTTGCGGCTGAAGCGCATCCACTGAAACTGTGTCAGGGAGCATGCTGTCGACAAATGCCGATTTGAAGGCCGGAGTCGTTTCCTTGCTTCCTGTATAGTCGACGTGCTCCTTTATTTCAGCAGTTTTCTTTACTGTGTGGGGAATAGGTACATTTTTCAATCCGCGAGGCGTGTGAAGTCGCCGTAAAACCTGCTTCATTTAGCCAGTAGGTATTCCTCGGTGCTGAAATAAAATTGATTATGTAACACAGGCTGATACATGTACATTTTGTGAACTGGTTGAATAGTTGGAATAAGTGTGTAATATTTAGATTTTACAGATGGTGTCGACTAAAACAGGAAGTTCCTCAATGAGTCCAAAATCGTACTGATTTGTCCTTTCCGCCTGATGCAACCCGCTCCCCGTCCACAGACCAGTCCACACAGTATATCTCGTCTGTGTGACCTGGCAAGTCGGTCTTGAGTTTACGAGTTTTGACATCCCAAACCTTCAGTGTGGTATCCTTAGAGCAGCTGACCAGCAGCCGACTATCTGCGGACCAGGCGCACTGATATACCGCACCCACATGACCGCGCAGTGATGCAATAAACTTCCCGTCACGGCCATCCCAAAGCTTCAGTGAATTGTCGAAAGATGCCGACGCAAAGTAGCGTCCATCGGGACTAAAAGCGACATGGTTGACGAGCTTCTGGTGTCCAGTCATGCGGCCAAGAGGCTTATTGGACTTTGCCGGCTCCCACAAATACATGGTGAAGTCATCACTGGCAGTTACAATACGCTCCTTTTGTGAACCCTGAATAGTTGCAAGTTTGGTAAACCTTTCACGCGCCAGTTCGCGCGCTGGTTGCTCTAGGGGACCTTTCTTTTCACTGTAAGGGCCAGACCTGAGAGCAAATTCCGTCGACAATGCAATATGATTAACCCAGTGAGCATGTGCTTGCAATGTAGAAAGGAGACGGCCGTCTTTACTGGACCAGACTTTGACTGACTTGTCATGAGAAGCTGTGTATATATCACCAAATCCACCCCACTTGACACAAGAAACTGAAGCTTTGTGGCTGTTCATAGAGAACTCGGACAGACCTGACTCCACGTTCCATACACGTGCCGTCCCATCCTTCGAAGCGCTGGCGAGTCGCGGAAGCTGACCGGCTGGAACTAAATGTAAGGGCTCCCAGGACAAAGATGTAATAAATTTAGAATGGGCAGTCAAAGGCTTAGAGCCAGCTAGCGGCTCACCCTTCAAAGGATCCCAGACGCGAATTGAGCCATCCATGCTCCCAGTTGCAAGAACCGAGCCATCAGGGCTCCACGCAACAGACAACACCCAGTCTGTATGACCCTTTAGTGTTTTATATGGGGTTTGAGTGTCTGCATTCCATATACGAGCGGTATTATCACCGGCACCTGTGGCCAGCCAACGAGAGCTATTTGGAGCAAATTGGGCAGAGAGAATGGTAGCCCCATGACCCATTGCAGAACCACTAGACCGCGTGACTGTTTTGACTTTGAAAACTGCCATAGGTTTGTATACCAAAGTAAGTTGATCTTCAGTCGTACGCACTTTCGGCTTGAGAATATCCGTCCACAGATCCGTCTTTACATCAACTGAGTCCGCGAGGGAGAACTCAAACGGGCTGGGGTCATTGCCCTGACCCAGCAACTGGTTCAGTAGTAGCTCAAGCTGCTGTATTGAGCTGGCGCCGGGTACCCGCAGCGTTCCTGGTAAAGACTCTCCAGTGTCGAATGCTTGAAAACGTATGGTAACATTTGGCAAGTCATCAGGTACCGCTCTAATATCTTCTGCAGCATTTTGATCTAGGCGCCTTTGCCTTTTAGATGGCGGCGGTACTTGAGTCGCCATATTGCAGCAGTGCTAAATTTCAGCCGGCAAATAGCTTACCTCATATTTTTTCGCCCGCTTGTCCAAGCTCTTGTCAGTTCTGCTGGAAAAGGAAAATGAGCGTTGTGGGCAGTTTAATATTCTGCACGGACTGCGGTAATCTTTTGGACAGTGTTACTGACAAAAAAAAACAATTGCGATGTGACATGTGTTCTAAACAGTACGATGCAAGGCAGTTTGAAAACTTACGAGTGGTGACCGAATCGGCTCCCACGGCGTTCCCATCGGCTCTTCGAGACAAGCGATCAGCTGTAAAAACTAGCATCGGTGAAGATGAGGCCGATGAGGGTGCTATCATTAAGGAGAAATGCCCACAGTGTGGTAATGATGAAATGCAGTTCCATACTCTCCAGCTGCGGTCTGCTGATGAAGGCGCTACAGTTTTTTACACTTGTACTGCGTGCGGGTACCGGTTCAGACAAGCAAACTAATATTTGGACTGTGTGTTTATATGTATTCATTAATTATCATTAGACGGTTGTCTCTGTGTATTCGAGCTCACCCGAATTCTCATACTCGTACATGTCCAGTGCTACTTCGGCACTCTGGCGGACAACGATTTCTTCATCCTCGGCAACTTTACGTAGTATAGGCAAAACATCTTCGGTCGCAATGGACCCAAGCGCCTCAGCAGCCTCATGCCGAACCATGCTCTCCTCATCCGGATTGTTTAAAACTGTTATTAGAGCTGGGACAGACAGAGGGTCACAAAGCTGGCCAAAGACATAGGCAATTTCATGACGAAATAGTGCTGACGGGTCATCGAATCCTGTGATCAAGGCGTCTATTGCCTCTGCGGTACCAATGTCACGCAGCCGGAACATAACACGATAGCGATCGAAAAGAGGAACAGACTGATCCGTGAGGCGCTGTTTCAGCTTATCGACTGCATCTGAAACTGAACCTAATGCTAGTGGAGGTGCAGGATCGATTGATGAGAACGCAGACTCTTGCAACTCTTCGAGCTTGGCCGCTTCAGAGCTCTCCCATCGAATACGCTCGATTGCTAACTCGCATGTTTGACGCACAACCTCCAAAGGATCGTTCTTGAAGTACTCCTCGAGTATTTCGAGTGCATCTTTGTTGCCAATGGCTCCTAGGGCTTCTGCGGCCTCGTGACGAACCATAGCTTGCTGATTCCTATCCTCCAGCACGGCACTTAGCGGTTTCAGAGCGTAAACTTGACGGGTCTGACCTAGAACATAAGCCATTTCATGCTTGAGCAACTCACTCGGATCTTTAAACCCCTCAGCAATAATGTCAATGGCTTCCAATTCGCCTTCAGTGCCCAGGGTCTTCAAGTGGAATAGAGCCCGGAAGCGGTTTGCAATATCGGTTTTGCCATCTAAATTAAGCAGGGCATTGCGCAGTTCAGAGAGCTTTTCGCTCCCATCGGCCTTCCGTAAGGTGTCCATACTCTGTAAAAGTAGTGAAATGTTCTACCAAGAAATTCAGGCTGTTCAGAAATTTCACCTCCGTATTACATCAGCACCTCCCTATTCGCCTCTACTGTACACGAACGCAAATATGGCAGCTATGGGTGGCGGCAAGATGGCGATGCCTGATCTTTCGAATGCGGTCATGGCGCAAGACGAAATGGGAAGACCGCTCATTATCGTCCGTGACCAAGGTTCGAAGCAACGGACGCATGGTATCGAAGCAGTTAAAAAGCACATTCTCGCGGCAAAAAGCGTTGCCAACATTGTTCGTACGTCGCTGGGTCCCCGAGGCATGGACAAGATTTTAATTTCGCAAGATGGTGACATTACCGTCACTAATGATGGTGCAACGATTTTGTCGCGTATGCAGATTGAGAATCAGGTTGCCAAGCTCTTGGTACAGCTATCCAAGAGCCAAGATGACGAGATCGGTGATGGTACAACCGGCGTTGTTGTACTTGCTGGTGCTCTACTCGAGCAAGCTTATGAACTCATCGAGCGCGGCATTCACCCTATTCGCATCGCCAATGGTTACGATGCTGCCTGCCATACCGCGGTAGCTGAACTCGATCTGATCGCAGACGATTTCGCTGGATCTGAAATGCATGCGCAGCTGTTAAGAGCAGCGCGGACTTCTTTGGGCTCCAAGGTTGTGAGTGAGCACAAGGACAAGTTTGCTCACATTGCCGTAGAGGCCGTGTTAGCAGTAGCCGACCAGGATCGCAAAGATGTTGATTTTGACCTCATTAAAGTGGTTGGAAAGACTGGAGGGTCGATGGCCGATACTATGCTGGTCAAGGGCGTGCTCATAGACAAGGATATGTCACATCCTCAGATGCCACGTCGGGTCGAGAATGCTAAGATTGCGATTCTTACCACGCCTTTTGAGCCCCCAAAGCCGAAAACGAAGCACAAGCTGGACATATCAAACGTAGAAGAGTTCCGTAAGCTCCAGGAGTATGAGCAGGACACTTTCAAAGGTATGATCGAAAAGATTAAGGCAGCAGGTGCCAACTTCGTCGTGTGCCAGTGGGGCTTCGACGACGAGGCCAACCACTTGCTACTGCAAAATAATCTTCCGGCGGTTCGTTGGGTTGGTGGTCCTGAAATTGAGCTGTTAGCTATGGCCACAAATGGGCGCATTGTAGCTCGGTTTGATGACTTGGCGCCTTCAAAGCTTGGCGAGGCTGGCCTGGTGCGCGAGCTGGACTTCGGCACCACGTCGGAAAAGATGATTGTTGTCGAAGATACCAAGAATCCCAAAACGGTGAGCATTTTAATTCGGGGGTCAAATGATATGATTGTTGAGGAGGCAAAACGCGCATTGCACGATGCGCTGAGTGTTGTCCGCAACCTCGTCAGAGACTCTCGCGTTGTTTACGGCGGCGGTGCTGCTGAGATTGCGTGCTCGCTGGTCGTTGCGCGCGAGGCTGACCGCAAGGCCGACCTCGATCAGTATGCCTTCCGTGCGTTCAGCCGTGCTCTTGATACAGTACCCCTCACCCTTGCGGAGAACTCTGGCCTCAATGCTATCGAGACATTGAGCGATACGAAGTCCCGCCAGGTGCGCGAGGGCCTGTCGCAGCTTGGTGTCGACTGTCTCGGAAACGGTACAAACAATATGCGCGACTTGTTCGTCGTGGATCCCCTGATTGGCAAACGCCAGCAGTTCTTGCTAGCAACACAGCTTGCACGGATGATTCTCAAGATCAACACTGTGATTGAGCCTGGTGAGAAAATTGAGTAGTTCTAAAGAGATTTTAAGTACATGTTTGTCTGAATGTACTGCAATCGGCGCAAATAGATAAAAAAAAAGAGTACTGAGTGTTTGGTAGTGTCAATCATTCGCTTATACACTTTCTGCCTAAGCATAATGAAAGGCTAGAGAAGAGGGAGTGCAGTGGTTCGTAAGCAGTCCAAGGTAGGGTCAACTTGATGATCGTGGGAGCTCCTGAGCTCTACTTGGATCCAGCAATCCGGACATGGGTGGTCTACCCGGTACTGATAGTTATGATCCTAGTTGGACTGATCAGGCATTATGCTACCATGCTTGCAGCACCCATGCCTCCTGTGTTGGGACATAAGGAAGATATTGAAGCCAACTATCTTCGGTATGCTACAATGCTGAGGACGCAAAGCTTCAATCTCGATGAACAAGCATTCCGAATGCGCTCAGCTAATCTGGTACCGGCGTTGCGCCGTGGAGACTATCTTGCAGAGCCCGACGCTAAGCCAACATCGGGAATGCCCACCATTACAGATCCTAAGAGTATGGATTCCATGGTAACCATGGTGCGCACGCAAGTATTGAACTACGTGCCTCAGACGCTTATGATGTCCTGGGTATCGTCCTTCTTCGGAGGCTTTGTAGTGCTAAAGCTTCCTTTCCCTCTCACTACACGGTTCAAGGAGATGCTACAGGCAGGCATCGGTACGCCTGATTTGGATGTGCGCTGGGTATCCAGCATTTCATGGTATATTGTCCTACTTTTCGGTCTTAACTCAGTCTATGCTCTGATTCTAGGGACCAACAATCAGGCTGCACAAGTCCAACAGAATGCCCAGCAGTCGGCTGCGGCGGCTTTCATGCCCTCAGGCCCCAATGTGAACAAACGACAGCTATTTGAGACTGAGGCCGATCACATAGATCTCGTGCGACACCGTTCAGTGCTCACCGGGGTCGTGGGGAGAGTATTGGCAGCATAACTTCATTATCTCTAACGTTTATAGGCGAAAAGTGCATGCGATAATCTTTATGTATAGAGGCCCTTTTCGATGCCCAGAGGAATGTCTTTACCATACATTCTTTCCCAGCTCAGCGGCGGTCTCCACGGCTTCTCTGGAAGCCCAAGCTCTTTCTGGAGCACTGTGACCAGGGCAAGAGCGTCGTCTACGTTGTCACCTTCGTATGACCATGCGACCAGGGCCCTCCCGCCAAGCACTTCTAAGACCTGTTTGACCATCCCAGACTCCGGGAGTACTTCTGTGGAATCTGTGACGGTTGTTATGAGATCAGCATCCAGATCCAAACGCATTCCGCGATTAGCAGAACCTGCAACCACGACAGTCTCTAAGTCCTTGAATGGTACCAGCTCTGGAAGTTGCTCCTTTAATGATTCCATCAACTTTTTCTTAGATCCAGGAAGTGGAGGCGATCGCAGCTGAACCACCCAAATGTTCGAGAGTCTATATAGTTGGAGAGCGGTGGCCACGCCACCTGGCTGCGGCTCATCACCCAAGAGGCGATCTTGAGGCCCTACAAACGGGCTCAGATACTCGTCATCAAGCGTTGCAACTAGCTGGAAGTCATAGCTGTGTAGGAGTAAATCTACCGCTAGCTGCGGTACGTTCCCTATTGATACTGATGGAATAACCACCACCATTAGATCTGCGTAAATCTTCAGCTAGGCTTGGGTGTAATGATTAAAATAGCGCACAGTCATGGAGCAAAATTGGGAAGTGCACAGTAGGCATACGCATAATATCCGAGTAGAGAAATCTTCACGTCTTCGCCCTGATCGGCGAAATCCGCACTTTTTTTTATGTTTGTGCAAAATAGCCCCCTCCTGTAGATGGAATTTATGCGGAAACCAAAACTCGCGTGGTTCACCTTTTCGGCTCAAGTCCGGATGTAACGGTCCCGAACTCGGTTTAAAGAACAAATGCCGCTCGGTACATCTGCTACTACTCTCTGCAGCACGCTCCACGCTGCGCAGATCCCTAGCATCAAACTCCTCGGTCCAACTAGATTTGTGCAAGCCAGGGATATAGACACGTCTAGAAAATTATACTTTTATCAATAATTACCCGAAAACATCGGCGTTCTCTAATTACATGTTTTTTTCTGTATGTGATTAGCCGCTGCTTTCGTGAAAGTCGTATTGACGCCCACTTTCCCCGTCTATCTTGATGTCCCCTCCCACCCAAAGGATAGCGAATATTACAAATATTTGTCGAGATTTGCAGTTCCCCGCATTTGAAGTTTGGACTTATATAAACCAAAAAAAAATCCGTGAAATGAGGTCTGTTCCTGCGTGACATATCGAACATGTCAGAAACTAAGGTGTATGATGTTGAACATGGACCTGCAGAGGAGCACGAAGTCCAGCCCGTCCACGTAACTGGCGACAATGATGAGTATGTTCAGATTGGGCGGTATACGAAAGTAAAGCGTGCGGATTTGATGGCAGCCTTTGGTGGTGACTTGCGTCCGGGTATGTATGCACCCACACCTGAGACCCGCCACTTTGCCAGTCCTTCACCACTTGGTTTACTTGCATTTGCCACTACCACATTTGTTTTGAGCCTCATTAATGTACACGCAAGGCACGTGACGGAAGCTAACATAGTCTGCGGGCTCGCATTCTTTTATGGCGGTGCTGTGCAGATGATCTGTGGGTTCTTGGAAATGTTTGTCGGTAACGACTTCGCCATGGTGGCACTCGCTAGCTATGGAGGCTTCTGGCTGTCATTTGCCGCTGTCAACACGGACGCTTTTGGCATTGTAGCAGCTTATGGAGGTGATGCAGAACAGCTTGGGAGTGTACTTGGCTTCTATTTGTTCGCTTGGTTCATTCTGACGTCGCTGTTATGCGTGCTGACTATCAGATCAACGGTGGCCTTTTTCGGCCTGTTCTTCTCATTATCGCTGACGTTCTTGCTCCTGGCTTGCGCCGAGCTCACTGGGAAGGTCGGAGTGCAGAAGGCTGGAGGCTGGATAGGTCTTTTGACGTGTGGCTTCGCCTACTACAACGCATTTGCCGGTCTCGCGACATACGAGAACTCATTCCTCAATCTTAAGCCTATTCCGATGCCTGGGCGACAAAGCTTGCAAAAATGGCGCGATGGGTACAAAGAAAAGGGTCAGAAAGCTAACTAAATCAAGTATCATAATTATCTCGATATGGAATCATTTTCGAACCGCTCGATAGAGCACCATTTGTTATCCCAAAGTGTATCGAGGAACAGCTCACATAGACTTGATTTTGTACTTAAAAGTCATAATAAACACAATGAGTGTCCTCCCTCCCTTTGCCATTCTCAGTTTCACGCTGTGGTGTAAAATATCATTCAAATTGTGCTCGGAATTTGGCATGTTGCGATAGTGGCTCGAATTACCATCAGTTGTAGTGCTATATCCTGCACTCACACTGTAAGAAGTAGTTGGCACTAATTGGTGGCGAGAAAGAAAAAGTACCTTAGAAATTATAATCTAAGCGAGCGTATATCTAAATGAAAGGCAACCAAAAGTAGGCCGTCTCTTCAGGGCAGCTATCTTTTGGACAGACCCTCCCCCCATCACCAGTACCTAGATAGACCTTTCTTAAAGATTTGTCATGACACAAGGAAATAAATCACCATGGTGTGTAGCATTTTGTGCATAGGTATGGCAGGATCTGGCAAAACCACGTTTATACAGCGGCTTAACGCTGATCTTCATGCAAAAAAGAAGCCGCCCTATGTGATTAATTTAGACCCAGCTGTCGCTAGCACGCCGTACAGTGCTAACATCGACGTTAGGGATTCTGTGAACTACAAAAAAGTCATGGAAGATTACAGTCTCGGTCCCAATGGGGCAATTGTCACTTCATTGAATTTGTTCGCCACCAAAATTGACCAGGTTGTCGGCATTCTTGAAAAGCGTGCGCCGCAATATGAGCACATCGTTGTCGACACACCTGGCCAGATCGAGGTGTTCATATGGAGCGCTTCCGGACAGATCATAACTGAAAGCTTTGCATCGGCGTTCCCTACCGTCATTGCCTACATTGTTGATACGCCACGCTGCACCTCCCCTGCCACCTTCATGAGCAACATGCTCTACGCTTGCTCGATTCTTTACAAAATGAAGCTGCCGATGGTTGTGGTGTTTAACAAAACAGATGTCAAGGATGCCACATTTGCGCGCGAATGGATGTCGGACTTCGAGGCGTTCCAGCTGGCGTTGCAAAAAGCTCGTGACGAGGAAGGTAGCGAGGGTGGCTATATGGACTCACTA
Source organism: Wickerhamiella domercqiae (assembly GCA_001599275.1). NCBI lineage: Eukaryota > Fungi > Ascomycota > Dipodascomycetes > Dipodascales > Trichomonascaceae > Wickerhamiella > Wickerhamiella domercqiae. The sequence goes on from BCGM01000001.1 coordinate 2,714,346, forward strand.
ATGACATCAATGTCACTCGTGCTTGATGAGTTCTATAATGCGTTGGACGTATGTGCCGTCTCTTCACTAACGGGAGAGGGGATTGATGATTTCCTAAAGGCGGTTGATGGGAAGGCTGACGAGTATGAACGAGAGTACAAGGCGGAAAGTGAGCGGGTTAGGAAGGTACGGGAAGAGCAGGAGTCTGAGCGCAAGGCCAAAGATATGGAAAGACTATTACGCGATGTTGGTGTGGAGAAGAGAGAGCCGACGGACGTCATTTCAGATGTCGACGACTCGAACAGCGATGATGACGACTATGAGAGCGACGATGCTCCCGATGAGCGAGCATTTGACGACATGGCGTCTAGCGTCCATGGCCAACACACAGAAGAACTTAAGCCACCACACCATTCCGCATAATATTGGTTAATAGACCCTAAATTAGAACTATATATTCACGAACCATCACCAATATCTCTTGCCAGCAGTGTAATTCAGCCACAGTCTAGACTTGTAAATGAGGGTAGGATTACTACTACACCCAGTATCTTGCTGGCGAATGCGGCTGTTGCTGCTTCCCCTTGACCGAGCTCAACAGCATTCGCTACTGTACTGCCAGAAGCTATTAAGTCCTCTTGTGCGAGCCAAACCGCGTCTCGATGACCGCGTTGTCAAGATAATGGGACGCGCATGGGACAAGTTTCGGACCTCGGACTCAGCTTGGAAGCAGTCGCTCACAAAGCTCGCATTGCGAGTACTAGACTCAACGCCGTACGAGGAAATAGGTTTGCGGTCAGTTCCACCAAAGAATATGTGGATGAGACAGCTGTCGCGGTCGCAAACGCTTCGGATTGCCCATGTAGCTCCTGCTGTAGCAAAGGCGGAATCACTCGAGCTGGAGCCGGTTAATGTCGTGTACGCCCCTGGGGACGCTTTCAGAGTGCCCAATGATGTTATTGCTCAAATAAATAACCTTGCTAAAGCGGGGATTCGGCGGCATCGCCGTGGAATGTTTCTATGCGCGATAGGGCTGCCGTTGACGTTACCGTTAGCCCTGATACCAGTATTACCCAATATCCCTGGAATCTATTTAACTTACCGTCTGTGGTGCAATTGGAAAGCTTGGCAGGGTGCTCAGCATCTAAGCTATCTTGTTGGCCACGATCAATTGCGACCGGTAGAATTGCCTGCAGTCTCTTATGCCTACAGGACAGTAGGGGCTGATATGACTCCTGAGCTAATTGAACGCCTGGACTGCATATTTGGAGATGTTTCAGTGGCTAATGAGCTGAAACAGGCATCTCGTCAGGTAGCAGCTCGCAATGCTAAGGACGATTCTGATCAGACGGCATAGCAAATGGATGGGGGAAAAAGGAAAACTATAGCACCCAACACGCACTATATATTGAGAATTAATCTAGGAAGAGTTCTGTAGTTGCTTCAGCAAGGCGACCTTGGTTGTAGAGTCGAATAATGCTTTTAGCAAACTCTGAGTTTGCCCAGGAGAACCACGGACGCGAGTATTCATTCGTATCTACTTGCACGCTTTCATGGATAAGTCCAAGGCCTCGGGTCGAATTCACGAGCGATCGTATATGCTGGCGGATCTCAGAGAGGTCGTCTGTTGTCCGCATAGCCACAATTCGGCTTAAAGGCCATGCGGCACGAACGCCGACATGGGGCCCGCCTATCCCTTCAAAGTACGGACCTTTCATGTAGTAAGGGTTGCCTTCCGAAGACATGACCATTGCCCGCGTGTTCTGGTATACTGGGTCCGCCACATCGATAAATCCGACATCTGGTAGCCCAAGCAAAGAAGGCATATTAGCATCGTCCATTAATAGGGAACTACCATAACCATCTACCTCAAATGCAAATACTCGGCCCCAACGGGGATGATCTATAACTCCATGCTCCCATATGGCTTCGCGTAGTTGCGTCGACAAGCGTCCTGCGCGTCTCCCAAGACCCGAGTCAAGATACTCTGAAAGGCGACCCAGCTCAACAGACATCTGGGCATTGGCTGGAATCAGAAATTGATATATGCAGGCATCGTCCGACGGCCGGAAAAATGATCGCGACATGCCTGTGTACCGTACGGGGTTCCCCCACCCCCGATTTGCAGTTGTCTCGGTACCGAGGTTCGTCCACCGTTGAAATGTGTATGGTGGCTTAATAGCAGTGCCCGTCGTTTCATTTACTGAACCTACCGTCATATCTTCTATAGTGTCGAGCAACCGTGCTATCGCAGAGAGCCAATAATGGGTCATGAAAGACGTATCTCCCGTGGCAGAATAATATTCGTTCGCAAGACCCAGAAACGAGGCAAGACTATCAAGCTCATATTTACATTCAAACACGAAAGAGTGTAGAACGGTGGGATGTACTTCATCGTCCTCATTCTTCAGCTCGCCCCGGATGTTAGCCTCGACTGGAGGATGGAAGGCATTGCAGTGAGGGTATCGCAGCACGTAGCGCGAATGAAGAGCAATGGCACCCAGGATAAGCTCGCGAAGCCTTTGGCTGCGCGGCGCGAGCGTCACATAAGAACTCAGCTGGTGATGAGAGTCACGCAGCCACTCAGCATCGATGTCACCGGTCACAACGAACGTTAGCGGATGGGGACCTGGCTGATGATACTTGATGGTAGTATCCAATGTGTTTGGGAACGCATTCTCAAAGAGCCGGGCTACATCGGGATCCGCTATTACAGCCGTAATTTCGGAAATAAAATCCTCAACTTCTTCACATTTGAAAGTGCGGCAGTTAGCAGGCGGGCGCTGAAACGGTAATCGCATAAGGCCTCGAGAATATGGGCCATGGGCGGTCCTACTGTATGCCTCATAATTGGGACAGACATGCCGCAGCGGAGCCTGGCCATAGTCATGATACATTGCAGGACCAGGGCCAGGCGCTAGAGCAGCGGAAACAGGCGCAATGGCCAGTGCTGCAGCAAGTTCCACAAAGCGCATCTGCTATGATGATCGCTGATTAGTAGTAGATAGCAGATTGTAACAGGAACTGCAGGCGGCAGAACTCTAATTGTATGGAGGTGTGCGTAGGTGCGCCTTCCACCTCATCAACAGCGTTAGTCGGACACCAGGACAACAAATGTTTACACCCGAGTACAGCATGACTACGTTGCTACCCCGACTAATTTATGAAATGATCGTCGTTTCTCCACTCTAGATCGATTGCCCCCTCTAACGCTCCACAACTTATAGCCGATTACTCATACACGAGTAATCAGATTTCAAGCTATCATCAGTGAGTGGATTTCGCGGGGCTGAAAGGGAGAGTCGGGCCAGACTTCATATGTCTGAGACACCACTACTGCAGCAATTGCCAGAAGAGTTGCAGTTGAGACTCAAAGATGGCCCGAAGGTTGTATACGAGAAGATTTTGGCGCACGAGTCTCAGCTCGCGGCGCAAATTCGCCGGTACACAGAGCTACGCCGCGATGACCTCGTCGAGTTTGCGACTTCTGAACTTCAGAGGGCTGAACAGGACAGCTCACGAAGAACTGTAACAAAGGAAGCGTCGGAGCAGGTTCCCAATAGTGCTGAGCCAAAGCTCAAGTCGTCCGTGAAGCAACCCTCCGCGCTTTCACGCGAGAAGCGAGTTAGCTTCAGTGAGTCTCCACCACAGGTTGAGACATTCTGCAAAGAAGACTACACCGATGTATCGGATACTGACCCAGACGAAAGTCCTGGAGATGCGCCAGATTACGAACTAACCGCTGATAATGCTGCTCATACTATACCGTCGTCATACAACAAGCTCGTACATACGGCAAATTCAGAGTTTACTGGAACATATCCTTCCGATATAGACATAGGTGAGTATGAGGATATCAAACCAAGAACTGCCAGCAATGACAGTTTGGTCACGATGGATCACTACGCAGATCCGGAATCATCGCCCCCGTCAGGCACAACTGTTCCAGACCCAGAGGATTTCGCCGAAGGGCTATTGAGCGCGCGAACAGCGGCACCCAAATATAATCTTGCTGCGTCAATTACGCAAGATGTCACAACTGGAGAAAGGCATCGTAGAGAAGAAGAAGAGCACGGCGACCCTCTGTTTTCTTTTGAAGATGTAATTGAGCACCAGCATTTCGATCCGTATGATCGGCATGGGGAAAAAGAAACAGAAACGCAGAGTGGGAAAGTGGAGGAAGACATTCGGCAGCTGAGCGATAACTCTACGCTATCGCCATTGCGAAATGTCTCCCAGCATAAGACAAAGGACGATGATGATGGGCTACATACATCTTCCGGCTACCGTGATGAAGAATTTTTTGTGGGTTCCGCACCTATTGATATACGGCACCCTTTCCGTGGCCTTGATAGTGACGGTGGGCCGGCTCCCAAGTCACGCTTAGAGCAAGAAGATAACCTGGACACGTATCCGACCAGCCCGTCAGATGCCAATTTGCACAATACAATTGACCCAGCGGCCATATCTTTCAGTCAGCGCATGATGTGGGAACAACAGCGCAAGAGATAGCATATAATTTGACTTGTTTAATTATGGAATAAACTATACCGGCCGCACATGCGGCCGAGATGCTGACAGAATAAACGAGCGAGATGGCCCAAGCTGATGACTTATAAGCGAGTACTCATTGTCGTTGTTCGCCTACAAGGAATAGGGATGAAGCGCCTTGACCGGACATTTTTGCACAAATTGAGGTCAATGTCTACGTTTGCTAACAAAGATTTTAATTCAGTCAACTACGAACAATTTCGGCCGGTTTATCCAGACAAATTTTACCACCATCTGCGCTGCTATATAGGCGGGGCTGATGTAACAGCCGAAGAGACTGTAGATCTTGCCTGTGGCACTGGACAAGCTACCCGAGCGCTGTCTAAGTGGTCTCACCATGTTCGTGGTGTTGATCTCTCCGAGTCCATGATTCGGGAGGCTAATATCAAGAATGACCACTCGAATATCGTGTACGAAACAGGCTCGGATGCGTCGCTCGATAATTTGGTGGCTCCTCATTCAATTGATCTCCTGACGGTGGCGGAGGGTGCGCACTGGTTCCAATATCCGGAATTCTGGGAACGTGCTCACCGAGCGCTAAAGCCGGGAGGAACGCTAGCGCTTTGGTCATATTGGACATTTATGCTTGTAGACTACCCAGTAACTAAGGAGATCATCGAGAGCTACGCATACTCGCCGAAGAAGCTGGGTCCTTATTGGGATTCTGGTCGAAAGATTTTGGACCGAGGCTATCGTGATCTTGAAATGCCCGCTTCTCTATTCAAGAACCAAGAGCGCCGGATCAATCTATGCAGTACCACGGGGGAGGACGAGCCATTCGACCTTATTCGAACGGATGTACCTGTCTCTGCGTTAATAGATATGCTAAAGACTTGGTCTTCGTATCACACTTGGAAGCGGTTGCATCCTGACGAGCCTGATCTTGCCGATGCGGTATTGGATGAGATACACGATTCTACAGGCCTCACAGCGACGGACAAAGTCAATGTGAAATGGAATACTGTTTATATGCTCGGAAAATCTGTATAGACTATAATAATTTATAGAATAAGATCTAACATTAGTTATGATAAGAAGAAACTTTTAGCTTAGGCAAGAATCCGCCTTCCTTTCTCATGCGGGTGTTTATACTCAACGGGGCTAAAGATTGGTCTACTTCCCATGGTAGGCTGAACAGCTCCCTGTGTGATGAAGCCATACGGTTATTGAAGAGCCGTGGCATTGAGGTAGAATCACTCACCATAGACGACGGGTATGACATCACTACAGAAATTGATAAGTACCTTTGGGCGGATGTGGTGATTTACCAATTCCCAACATGGTGGATGGGACCTCCATGGCATGTGAAAAGATATTTTGATGAAGTCTTGAACGAGGGCTATGGCAAACTCTGGGATAGCGATCCAGATGAGCCGTATGGTTCAGGAGGGCATCTACGGGGAAAGAAGTATCTGGTTTCAATGACCTGGAGCGCTACAGAGGATGTTTTCACAGACCCTGACAAGTTTTTTGAAGGCAAAGGAGTTGATTATGTGTTAGCTCCTTTTCACAAAACTCACGAATTTATGGGCATGAAAGCACTTCCTACGTTCATGGTGAATGACGTGGTATTTCATCCGAACGTGCCGAAGGCCATTGCGAGGCTCAAAGAGCATCTTGTTACTGTATTAAACCTGTAGAAATATATTTTCAGCCTTAGATCTATTCAGGAATGTCGACGACGGTTGATGGTCAAGATACATACATGCATATAAATGTGTACATCTACATGCACCTACACTATTAATCAACCTCGAGTGACCAATATTTTCGATGGACCCAGAGGCATTCCTCGTTAAACAGGGATGGAAGAAAGGACAAGGCCTGCGAGAGGGCTCCATAGCAAAGCCGCTTCTCATCAAGCATCGCAAGTACAATAAAGGTCTAGGATATACGCCCCATGCCACCGAGGGGTGGTGGGAACGCATATTCGACGGACACCTCAAAAGTCTAGATGCTGTCAATGGTAAATCTGGCGTGTCATTTTCAGTCGACGAAGAAAATCTAAGAAAGAGCACCTCTCCGCTATATAGCATGTTTCGACCAGGTGGGATACTTGAGGGAACAGCCAAATCTGTGTCGACTCCACCACCAAGAAGTCAAGACACAGAGAAAAAAAAGAGAAAATCTTTGCGTAAGGAAAAGACGAAATCTACACAAAAATCGTCCTCCAAGCGCAAGTCAAAATCCGGGTTGAAGTCCGAGAGGAAGCGCGATGCAAAAATCGCAGCTTCAAATGCGAAAGTGGTCAAAAAAAAAGAAAGCAAAGCTCGAAATACCTGAGCAAGCGAAGGCTTAAAAGGAATTTACCTTAGTTTCTCGCTCCCCTCAATGCCTTGAGCATCGAACGGCGAATCCTCACGTACAGATAGACCCGCTGGCGGGTACCCTAGACCTGAAAGTTTTTTGAACATTAAGCACGTACACCGCAGAATCCCTTCTTCAAACGACCTTGCCATGGATACTGGTCGACCTAGTCAGAAAAACCAACGCTCGCGCAAGGGCAAGAAATCATGGCGCAAAAACATTGATCTCGATGACGTTGAAGAGGGCTTGGAGCATCAACAGGAAGCTGCCATTGTTCTCGGCCCTGATGCTGCCGCTCAACCTTTATTCTCTATAGACACCGCCGGAGACGAGAATGCGCTAACTCGGGATATGAAGTCAGAAAAGAAACTAAAGACTTATGAGATTTTGCATCGCCGCTCTGCATTCCCTGCCTTAAATGCCGTTCCAAAAAAGCAAGTGAAGACAACAAAAAGATCTTCCAAACCAATAAATGAGCTGCTGCGCGTTGGTGGCCGAACTAATGAAAGCGCACTCAAAGCAGCTATCGACCGCGATGGACTCTTGAAGTCTAGCGGCAATGTTGATCTATGGGGAGGTGACATTACTTCCACCACAGCACCACCCTCTGTCACTACCAGCAATTCCTACCGTGCCGTCCCACCGAATCCGCGTCAAAACAGGCTACCAGAGCCATCGTTACCTGGGACGGAGGCTGTAATGATACCCGATGGTGGGCGGTCTTACAACCCAGCTTTAAAGGAGTGGACTGCCAGTATCGCCTTGGAGAATGAGAAACTGGAGAAAGTAGAGCAAGAACGTGAGAAGATGCTGGAGGCAAAGCTCCGAATCGAGGCTTTGCTGAATGCGCCGGAACCGGCGTCAGCCGAGGACTCTGACTCGGAGCCGTCATCGCGAGACGATAATGGTCGGCTAAGCGTGAACCCCCCTGTGAAAAATAAAAAGAAGACACAGGCAAAGATAAACAAGAAAAGAAGACATCGCGAACGTGAACTGCTTCATACGCAACTACGCGATCTCAAGCGGCAACTTAGAGAGTTGGAGCACCTTCCGCAGCTTCTGGAGCGACTGAACGCTGCCAAAGCAGCTAAGTCGCAACAGGATAAGGTACCGCACAAGTATAGACATGGGAAACATCCCGTTATGGATGAGCCTCTCGCGATCAAGCTCAGCGATGAACTTGATGACTCTCTTAGACGGCTGCGCTCAGAAGGAAATCTGGCCAGGGAGCGGTTCCGCAGTTTCCAGGCCCGTGGCCTCGTTGAGCCTCGCAAACCTCTCACCAAGAAAGACAAGAAGAAGCCGCGTCGGCACGTCACGGAGAAATGGTCTTACAAGGACATCAGGCTTTAAGTTTATGTATTTATTTTGCGTCGTTTGGGATCCGATTCTGCAAATGGCGGAGAGACTGGGGGCTCTTCAATGGCTGCCTGCAGTCTCCATAAAGTAGGTAGGTCACGCCTGGATCGCGCCTCCGAGATTAATTGTCCAGGAGCTCCAGGCACAATATACTGAACTAGTGGCGGAGCCCTTTGAACACTCTCAAAATTGGCTTGCTCGGGTACTTCCTTGACAGAATTATCAGGATCAGAGTCCGAGTCTGAGCCGTAGTCCACAAGCGGCATTCACCGGTCAAGACAACTCAAGCAAGCTTGAGTGACCAGAGTCGCAACTAACTATATAAGTGGCCTGAGTAAGATAATCTGCTGACTTGGAACTGGCAAAATGCGGTTAACTAAAGCGGTGGCGGAAGCTTCACGGACGGGGATGCGCGGTAAATACCGGAACGCCAATGGCACGATGACCATGGCTGCTGTGCGTGCCCGTCAGCCGTATGCGAAGAAGAATGCTGCCCTCGGCCTGGCATTATTGTCTTTTGTGGGCTTCACTTACTGGTGGGCGTATAAGAACTTCACTCCTGACGACTTTGAGGATATTCCTGTCCCGCCTTTGCCAGAAGAAGAGCTAGAGAAACTTCGCAAGCAATACGACCTAAAGAAATAGGGCTCTTCTCCGTCAACCTCGAACAGAGCCATCTACCTACCCACTTTGAATTCAGCCTGCTCCTGGAGCCAGCTGGTTGATAACAACCGGCTAATCACCTTGATTTAACTAGTGTGTTAGAAACTACTAAGAAATATTGTACATAGGCATCCTACAGAAGATTCTGATACCTCAGCGAGATCGTATTCCAGCTCTACTCTCCCAAGAGAGACCCATATTTTAAACTGCGCAGTGCTAGCTTACCCAACCATCATCCAGGGCGGGATGTCGTCGGACTCGATGATGGTCCTTGTGGCCATTTTCGCGGCACTAAAATCCCCTGAAAAGTCCAAAAAGCTCGAGGGAGCCCGCGAACTACGTGATACGGTAACTACATTCAGTCGAGAGTCGCCCAATCAGAGCCTCAAACTGAATCAGGCTGTCAACCGACAGATATTTGATCTTATCAGATCACCAGACTCCAGCCATCGTCTTGGCGGTGTCATAGCTATAGATCAACTAATCGCAGTTGACAACGGTGGCGATGATACTGATTTCAACGCCACGCGCTTCACACATTACTTGCGCCAGGCTATCATGACTCCTGACATCGAAGTTATTTCCGCAGCAGCAGCAGCAATTGGGAAGCTCACTCGTTCAGACTCGCTAGCTGGTGATCTTGTTGAATATGAGGTAAAACGCTGTGTTGAGTGGCTGACACTTGATCGCCAAGAGTACCGAAGGCAGGCCGCCGCGATAGAGCTGCGAGCTATTGCTGTCAACTCGCCGACCCTGATATTTGGGTTTATCAACAATGTAGTTGAGGCACTGTGGAGTGGCATCCGTGACCCGAAACTCAGTATACGTCAAGACTCAGTAGCTGCTTTAGGGGTCTGTCTTGAAATCGTCCGTAGGCGTGATGCGCCTATTCAGGACCATGTGTATAACTGGGTTTGGAGAGAAACGATGGCAGCGATTCGAAGTACACAGCCTGAGGCAGTGCACGGAGCTCTTCTTGTGTACCGCGAGCTACTTTTACATGCAGGAAAGTTTATGCAGTCGCGCTACGGCGAGACAGTCGAAAGTGTTCTTCATTTGCGAACACATAAAGATGCAAACGTGCGTCGAACTGTAGTAGAGATTCTCCCCGCGTTTGCAGTTTACAATGCTACAGAGTTTACCCACCGATATCTGTCTGAGACAATGAATCATTTCTTAGCATTGCTGTATGGATCTACCAGTGCCGGTCCAGTGCTAAAGACCGCTGAAAAGGGAATGCTGTTCGTGGCACTTGGTAATATTGCTTTAGCTGTACGATCAGCCTTAGCACCTTACCTCGAGCCCATCCTCGAGCAGATTCGCGAGCTGCTTGCAGGGGGCGCCAAAGCCCGGATTCGTCGCGAGCTCGAACCTGCTATCTTCCGATGCTTATCCATATTTGCTCAAGCCTTTGGGCAGGCCTTCACCAAATACCTCGATCGCCCGTTATTGGCACTTTTATTCAGTTGCGGTCTAACCAGGCCACTTTACGAGTGCCTGTCAAGCTTATTTGCAAATATTCCGGCACTTAGAGAGGAAATTAGGGATTTGCTACTTGATATTGTGAGCCATGGTCTTAGCGGCTACGCATATCGAGTGCCGGGGCAAGCTCTGGGTGCTATAGACCTCTCAGCCAAGGAGTCAACAATCTCCGCCATTGCAGGTTTCAGCGGCTCGACAAATAGCTATGCCGCGAGTGTGTCTGCCCTCTCTTTAATCGATGAGGATGAAGCAGATGAGGGTGATGGCACTGCGATTGTAAACCCAGGCGTTGCAGCAGCTGCTGCAAGTGGAGTTGTAGGCCGTGGAACGGCGGTGGCAGCCGAATCACGAATTTCGGAAACGCTGGCGTACGAATACCGAGAAGCTATGCTCGTCAAAATTGGCGGTGTCGAAGAAATGGATGATGCTGAGCTTCTCACGGTGCTTCTCAACATTTTAAGCGATTTTGATTTCAGGGGACGTATTCTAGCAATGTTCTGTCGCGATTGTGTCATTAGGTATACTGACCATCCAGATCCGCGGGTGCGCAAAGCAGCAGCATTGACGTGTGCACGGGTCTTCATCCGAGAGCCAATTCATGACCAAGTCAGCGCGAACTCTCTGCATACAATTCAGTCTGTTTTGCAAAAGTTGCTGATTATTGGCGTCACCGATGTCAACTACGATATTCGGCTTGACGTCCTAAAGGCCATGGACTCCCCTGCACTTGACGCGCACCTTGCTCAACCAGAGAAAATCAGAATGTTGTTTATGGTATCAAATGATGAAGTATTTGTTGTTCGTCAAGCGGCAGTTGGTATTTTAGGGCGACTTTCCCATGTAAATCCAGCTTATGTTGTGCCATCTCTGCGACGGACTATGATAGAACTGCTTACCGACCTGGAGTACTCGAAAAATGCTCGCGGAAAGGAAGAATCTGCTCGACTGCTCACGACGCTCATGCGTTCATCACATACACTGGTTAAGCCATATGTGGACCCAATACTCAAGGTGTTGGTACCTACTGCGCGCAATGCCGTGGTCTCCACTGTCTCTTCTGCGGTTATGGATGCTGCCGGCGAGCTTTGCGCTGTGGGAGGGCTGCGTATGTTACCGCATGTAGCCGAAATCATGCCACTTATACTCGACATGCTCCAGGATCAGGCTTCAGTGCCACGACGAGATACTGCTCTGCGAACTCTGGGTACTTTGGCCTCAAATTCAGAATATGTGATCGATCCTTACTATCAGTATCCCAAACTGTTGGGGATTCTTATAAAGATTCTCACGAGTGACTCAAATCACGGTATACAAAGGGAAACTGTTCGGCTTATCGGAATATTAGGTGCACTTGACCCTTACAAATATCGCGAAGTTGAGCGTGAAGTCGACGGAGATTTGCTCGACAATTCTCAAAATAGTACCAGCGCTAAGAGTGACGAATCTGTAAGTGCAGCAGGTAACCAAACGAACGCCGTTGCTCCTGCCGCAGGTGCTGGGGACGGTACCAGTGGTCCTAATAGCGATGAAGACTCCACTCCAATCGATGTTAAACTGGTGCTGCGTGGCACTCCACCCTCGTCAGAAGATTACAACCCCACGGTAGTGATCTCGTCACTAATGGCCCTTTTAAAGGACCCTGCTATGTCTGGTAATCATACACGCATTGTTCAAGCAGTACTTCGCATTTTCGAATCATTGGGGCTTAAATGTGTCTTGTTTTTAGACCAAGTTATTCCAGGATTAATTCAAGCCATGAGATCGAACTCTCTGCCTATGGCTGACTTGCTATTCCGTCAGATATCCACATTGACCACAGTGGTTAAGCAGCATATTCGGCCGTTTCTGCCTCAAATATTCTCTGTCGTCAGAGAATACTTCAAGCACGCTGAGCTACGAGCAGCTATCATGGTTCTTCTAGAGTCTCTCGCGCAAGCACTTGCTGGCGAGTTCAAAGTTTACATTCCAGAGCTCCTCCCTTCAGTCATCAGTGTCCTTCAATCTGATGACCCCGACAGCATAAAATCAAAAGTGCGCGTGTTGCGTGGCTTACCTCGATTCGGCGAGAATCTGGATGAATACGTCCATTTGGTAGTGCCCAATATTGTGAACTTATTCTATTTCTCCCCTCAGGAATTGCGAATTGCTGCCTTGACCTGTATATCTGACCTGGCGCAATTGCTAAAGCTTGACACTATGGCTTCGAGAATTGTGCATCCTCTCCTACGCGTCCTGAACTCGACTAATGATGAGAAGGTTCGTCAAGTTGGGCTAGAGACATTAACAAACGTTTGTTATCGGCTAGGTTCAACATACATTGTTTTTGTTGAAACAGTGCAGCCTACGATAGCCAAACTAAAAACAGCAGCGGTCGCACTCGAGAGCACAGGTGGAGGCAGTAGTGGTGGCAACGGTTCTGCGTCGGCTTCCGGTGCCTCAAGTACGCTTGGAGCGGGCCACCTGAGTCAAACCATTGCCACTTATGAGAAATTGGTTAGTCGGATTCTGCGCAATGAGCCCCTAACTGCAACTTTGAATCCTTACCGACAACCTCTGGCTTTGCAGCACCAAATGGACAATCCAGCTGAAAATTCAACGCGGCTTCAAGTCAATCAAGCACTCCTTGAGCAAAGCTGGGACACAACTGGTCGTTCGACTCGTGACGACTGGTCTGAATGGTTCCGACGTATGAGTATTGAATTCCTAAAACAATCGCCTTCGCCTTCAATGCGCGCGTGTGCTGATATTGCCGCCGTTAGTCCTACTCTGGCTCGAGATTTGTTCAACCCAAGTTTCTATACGATATGGATGCAGCTTTTCGATCAGCATAAAGACGATCTAATTAGGCACATTCAAGCTGCGATGGCAAGTCCAAATATTCCACCAGAAGTTCTACAAACGTTGCTAACGCTCGCTGAGTTCATGGAACGTGACGATAAGCCATTCCCACTCAGTCCACGGGTACTTTCGCAGTATGCTCAAAAGTGTCACGCTTACGCCAAAGCACTGCACTACAAAGAGCTTGACTTCATCGCCGATCCATCCGCTTCTACGATTGAGTCTCTAATCGCCATCAATAATCAGCTTCAGCAGTCTGACGCTGCAGTAGGCATTCTCAAGCACGCCCAGCATCACCACAGTCTCCAGCTGAAAGAGACTTGGTATGAGAAATTGCAGAGGTGGGAAGAGGCGCTAGCGGCATACCGTGAACGGGAGAAGCTTGAGCCTGACTCTATGGATGTTACGATGGGAAAGATGAGGTGTTTACATGCTTTAGGGGAGTGGGATCAACTTGCTAAAATTGCCAAGGACAAATGGCCAAGTGCTACCCCTGACGCTAGGAGAGCTGTAGCTCCCCTTGCAGCAGCAGCTGCATGGGGGCTGAGCGAATGGGAGCAAATGGACACGTATGTTAGGATGATCAAAAACGACAGCCCTGACCGGTCTTTCTTTAACTCAATCCTATGTCTTCACAGGAATGATTTTGTCGATACTGGGAAACAAATCCAGCGTGCGCGTGACCAGCTCATCACTGAGCTCACTGCACTTGTGTCTGAAAGCTACAATCGTGCTTATGGTGTAATTGTTCGGGTTCAGATGTTAGCAGAGCTTGAAGAAATCATGCGATACAAGCAGCTCCCTGATGCCGCTTTGGAAGATCGCGAAATTATGCGACGGACCTGGGAGAAAAGGTTAATGGGCTGCCAACGCAATGTCGACATATGGCAGCGCATTTTGTCAGTTCGTACTTTGGTCATGGAGCCTAAGCAAAACATGGGAATGTGGATCAAGTTTGCCAATTTGTGTCGTAAGTCCAACCGTTTGGGACTAGCAGAAAAATCTCTCAATACTTTACTCGACGTTGATCATCATAATACGAACAGGGCACCCCCACAAGTTGTGTACGCACAGCTCAAATTTATGTGGACCACCGGAGATCAAAAAGAAGCTCTCCGTTATCTCGTAGATTTCACCACTCGTATGTCTCAAGATCTTAATTTATCGAGCAACGATGATCTTATCAGCCAGCCGTTACCTTCAGAAATGCCAGAATCCACACCAGAGATCCAGAACTACACTCGTCTTCTAGCGCGTTGCTTCCTCAAACAAGGTGAGTGGCAAGTAGCGCTCACACCAGGCTGGAAGAATCAACCAGACCGTAAAGCCTCAATCCTTGGTTCATACTTGTTAGCCACCCATTTCGATGCTGACTGGTATAAGGCCTGGCATAGTTGGGCCATAGCAAACTTCGAAGTTGTGTCCCTGCATCACAAAAATCGACAGATGGCCCTAGATAGCACCGCTTCAGGTGCAGAGGGCGGAGCTAGTGACACGGAGGGGTCAACTAAAGATGACGAGGATGATGGTCATTTGGTCCAAGCTCACGTTGTGCCCGCTATTCGCGGATTTTTCCATTCAATTACTCTCGCGCACAAATCAGCTCTACAGGATACTCTTCGACTGCTGACCTTGTGGTTCCAGTATGGCGGCTTAGCTGAGCCCGCTCGCGCTCTTGCCGACGGGTTCGCTATGGTAAATTTGGAAAATTGGCTCGAGGTCATTCCTCAGTTGATATCCCGAATTCATCAAACAGATCCTGTGGTAAGGTCATCCCTTCACGGGCTTCTCACTGATTTAGGAAAGAAACATCCACAGGCGCTGGTTTATCCATTACAGGTGTCCATCAAAAGTGATAATGAGTTCCGTAAAAATGCTGCGCAACGTATCCTAGATGCTATGCGTTTGCATTCGTCCTATACTGCATCGCTTGTACAGCAAGCAGATCTTGTAAGTCATGAGCTGATCCGGGTTGCGGTTCTTTGGCACGAACAATGGCACGAAGGACTTGAGGATGCGTCAAGGTATTTCTTTGTGGAAAAGAACATTCCAAAAATGTTTGCCACATTAGAACCTTTGCATGCTGCGCTTGAAGCTGGTGCTACAACACTGCGAGAAGCTAGCTTCCAGTCAGCGTTTGGTCGTGACTTGCACGATGCCTGGGAGTGGGGTCAGCAATACAAACGGACTGGTGATGAAGCGCACCTCAATCAGGCATGGGATATATACTACTCTGTGTTCCGGAGGATTTCGCGCCAGCTCCCTCAGCTCACCTCGCTCGATCTGCAGTATGTGAGCCCGGCATTACAGCAAGCAGGAAACCTCAAGCTAGTCGTTCCTGGCACTTACGAACCTGGAAAACCAGAAATTTCTATTGTCAGCTTTGATCCGACGTTTACCGTCATTTCATCGAAGCAGCGACCACGCAGATTCAAGGTTCGAGGCTCTGATGGCAAAGATCATCAATTCCTATTGAAGGGTCACGAGGACCTCAGACAGGACTCGCTAGTTATGCAGCTTTTCGGCCTTGTGAATACATTGCTTGCAGACAACCCAGAATGTCTGAAGCGCCACTTGTCTATTCAAAGATACCCGGTGATTCCTCTCAGTCCTAAAGCGGGCTTGTGCGGCTGGGTACCGCATTCAGATACACTTCATTATCTGATTCGCGAATATCGCGAAGGAAAGTCACTACTCAATATCGAACATCGGATAATGATTCAAATGGCTCCAGATTACGAGTCGTTAACCCATCTTCAGAAAATTGAAGTCTTCACGTATGCATTGGACAACACCAAGGGCCAAGATCTGTATCGCATTCTTTGGCTCAAATCCCGGTCAAGCGAGGCATGGTTGAACAGGCGCACACAATATACACGATCACTTGCTGTCATGTCTATGGTTGGCTATATCCTGGGACTTGGTGACCGTCACCCGCTCAATCTGATGTTGGATCGTGTATCAGGTCGGATCATTCACATCGATTTTGGTGATTGCTTTGAAGCTGCAATACTTCGTGACAAGTTCCCCGAGAAAGTTCCGTTCCGTCTGACACGAATGCTCACTTACGCTATGGAAGTGTCCGGAGTAGAAGGGTCCTATCGTATCACTTGCGAGCATGTGATGGCTTTACTGCGGGACAACTCTGAGTCCTTGATTGCTATTCTAGAAGCATTTGCTAACGATCCCCTCATCAACTGGGGCTTTGATCTGCCGACGAGGTCTAGTGAGGGAGATGAACCCCTTCCAGCTCTATCCCAAGATACATCTGAAATGACAGATGAACAGCGGCAGGAAGCTGAAGTACGCAATATTCGTGCTCGTTTTGTACTTCGGCGAATTCGCGATAAACTCACAGGAAATGACTTCAAACGTCATAGCGATCTCAACGTCCCTGACCAGGTGGATCTGTTGATTCAAGAAGCTACTAATATTGAAAACTTATGCCAGCACTTTATCGGCTGGTGCTCATTCTGGTGATTACCTTCACATATTTAAAGTCTAGTTATAGTCAATGTTCAATTTGAATCCTCACCCAAATTCTTTATCCGCTTTTGCCACTTCTCTATAAGTGGGTGAATAGTGTCGAACTTGGGTTGAGCCGCCGAATCGTAGAATTCTTCACAAAATAGTTTGGGAGGAGCCAACTCGTCCAACGCCACGGCCTCTAGATCTGTATTTCCGGCGGCCTGCAACGTACCTATGATGCGACCAACCTGTAAGCCCACCATGGCACCCTCGGAATAGCCTTCATCAAAACCAGGCTGGTGAGCCTTTTCTTTAGCAGCAGTTATTGCGGCCAAGTATCCGGCATTCGAGTGTTCGCGACGTACACGAGCCAATGCGTCAGGCTCTCTTTCCTCGTCCCAGATGTCACTCATTAATACACATCAGGCGGGACCTACTGTCGGCAGCAAGTGAAAAGAACAGTAAGAAGCTGTGTAACAACACACTACTACTAACACATAACAGACACACGTAATCCACGTCCTATGATCGTCGAAACATGCATGCTGCTGCAAACGAGCCCAATTGCTAGTTTTATGTATTGCTTTAAAAATACAATTTGCACTCTATATACCGCTGTAGCCGAGACTAAGTTCTTCTCGAACACTCTTCGATGGTTCATGCTTTGCCGCCTCTCGCACATCCGCTTCAACACCAAAAGGCTTCAATGCAACTGCGGCTCGAGCCCAAGCTTGACGTACTACTTCACTGGTATCGTCATTTGCACAGTGTTGCAGCGCAAGCTGCCACAAAGTTTGCGAATAGATTCCTGCCCGTGCAAGGTTGGCGATCTCTGCACATGCTGTGCGACGCAGCTGCCAGTGATCCCAGGCATTATCAAACACAGCTGCAAATTCTGGTACCCTGGATAAAGACGCACTCTTGATAAGGGCCTCCTTTACATCTACTGGTGTATCATTGGACGCCATCAAGTCGCTAGCAGCAGTAATGAAGGCTGACGCTACTTCCGATGAAGGATGGGCGGCCAAGAAACGACCTACACTAGGAAGAATCTTTTCGCGATAGTCTTTGTTGCGTCTCTGAATTTCTTGTACAGAGACGCGTGCGACAGCGGGATCCAGACTGGGCGTGTCAACAGCCACTGTCATTAGCGCCACGAACACGTACTCTTTACCAGGCCACGAACGACACTGGACTGCATTCGCTAGCATTGAAGCGAGTTCGGGCTGGGGACAATGATCACTATTAACCACAGTGAGGAGGGAAAGAGCCGCGGCGCGCTGAATCGATCGTTCTTGTTCTCTTAACAAGGGAATCGCCAAGTCAATAATTTCCTTACGATACAGCTTTATTGATGCCACACCTCCAGTGTTAGATGTCCACACCTCTTCGAATATTGTCGCAGCTTCTTTGACGTACGAATGAGACAATTCAGGATAGTTCTGATCCACGAAGAACCTTCCTAAAAACGCCAACGGCAACGAGGATGAAGCGAGATCCATAAAACGGCTTGATGAATGCCGAGACATAGCCTCTAAAGACTTTGCCACTATAAGTCGCTTGCGCCCAGTATCATCGTCACCAGCAGTTAATTGAACATGTAGCTGGCGTAGTTGTTTGCTAGCGACAGAAAGAGGAACATGCCGACATATATAGCCAAAAAGGTCTGAATACTTCATTGCAACTGTGACGTTGACATTACTGCGTTTCGCCACGCAAGCGCGTAAAAGAGAAGTAAAATCAGCGTCTTGAGAGAAGCGCATGCAAGCCAGTGTCGATAGCTCCGCAGCTACTATTTCTGAAGCAAATCCTGTTGACTCCGTAATAGTGGCAGGAAGCACAGTGCCTACAAGCATGCCAAATTGAGAGCTGTCGACGCGCTCCACCATACTAACCAGTGCCTCTACGAGAGGCGACTGTCTTAAAGCTTGTTGGCGTTTCTCGTCAATAACTGTGACGGGAACATCAAGATTTTCGGAATGGAGCGTCAAATAGTTAGCTGCTTGAGACTCTAAGGATGACAGCTGGAGACAGAGCTCCTGAATCACACGGGGTGCCTGCAGCTTAAGTGCAGGTGCACCTGTCCGCATTATCTGTAGCAGGGTATCTAAGGAACTTGAGCGAACATCTTCCGATGATGCTTGGATGCCACGTGTACCAAGGAGGAAGGGGATGAGTTGGTTCAGGACGTGCTCATCAGATTTTGCAGGCAGGCGTTTCTCGAGTCGCCGCAAAAGCGACTTTGACAGAGCTTTGGCAAGAGCCGTTCCTGCGCTTCGAACACTGTCCTTCACATCATCAACTGCTCTAAAAGCTGCTGTCCAAATTTCAGGGGCCCAAGGGCTCAGATTTGACCAGTGTGTTTCAACCAAAGATTCTAGTGCAGATGCAGCAGCTTCACGAACTCGCCACTCTCTTGACTCTGTCGCTTCGCTAAGTAGTTGTGACACCAACTCCGACGTATAAAGACTGAGGGTATCCTGCGGCCGTGGCACAAGAGCCTGCCAGATACTAGCCATAGCTCGCTGAACATGTGTGTTCGGGTCAAACTGGTAACGGAATAAGCGGGGAACAAGACGACGACCGTGTTCAGAACCCGCTGCTATCTCTTGGGCCAGCTCGGAACGAGCAACAATACGCTCTAGACCAAAAGCAGCTCCACGGCGACTGTTCCACACCTGAGATGAAGCAGCCAGAGATAAAAACTTATACACCAAGGACGAGTCACCGACATCAGCTGCGAGACGAAGCACATCACGATATGTTGAAACGGAGGAAGAACCTGTGTTACCGCTATCATTGCTGCGCTCACTATCTTCTCCAATTCTAAGGCGACCCCTTTGGAAGATCTCCGATGACTCGGAAAGATGCGGCCGATCTCGTAAAGCATCAGCAGTGAACGAGTTAACCAAGCCCTCGGTGAGCTGAGATCGAATCTCAGGGGAGCCCTGCTCGAACAAGATACCCAAAGCGCGAGAGGCAGATTCTTGCGTCAGCTCATCTCCGAACTGAAGTAATTGCATCAATGCAGACTGAACGACACTTAATTTAGAGTGAAACTCGAGCTCTGCCCAACTGTATTGGACCAGGCATAAAAGCCGTACAGCAGAGATACGGCGACCTATAGGGCTTGATTTTGAGGGCCAAATCTCAGGCCAGATTTGCTCCAAAGTATCCTCAAGAGCTGTAGGAAACTTAAACATTGGATATCGTTGACGGAGCAGTGAAGACGAGTCTCTACCGTAGCCAGATACAAGTACAGCTACTGCCTCACCATGCATAATTAGCGAATCAAATGCTTTCGCGTCGTCGGAGCTGACTCCGCCAAGGACCATACTGGCATACTTTACCATGTTTTTACTGTCACTAAGGCGAAGGGAGGCAATCGCTACAGCATCTCCCTCCATAACTGACAGCATTTCGTCACTCGGATCTGGGAGAAGTCCGCTCATTGCAAGCAGGGAGAGAATTTTTATTTCTCTCTTGGCCACAGCATAATCGGAAATTCTCTTCACAGTAGCAGGGTCGACAGGCTCGCCTCGGAGTGAACGCGAGGCGGCAACATAAGACGCTGCAAGATATCCACCAGGTATCTGGTCTCCAAGTTTATGCAAGTCAATGTCAGGCATTATTGAGAGAGTCTCTGCAGCGAGCGATGCGTACTGTCCCGAAAGCATTCCGACTAAACATTCATCTGTCAGGGCAGATGGGCGGGCTGAGGAGGGCGCCAAAGGTAGTATACTTCGCCACAGTTCGAAGGTATTATCAGCAATTCCTACATCTGATTGGCGGTCGCCAGAGTTTTGTCCAGACAGCAGGACGGATAAACACAAGCTGAGCAGTTCTCGCACCTCACTACTGTGGTTTGAGCAAAAAGCCTGGACGCCTTCACGCGTTCGTACATCTCTTTTGATCACAAGATGGAGGTCACCCACCAGTCCGCCCGAATCTGCGACGAGACACCTGCCTAAAAACTCTATCGCACCATCCGCTTGCGTAGCTGAATTTAATGGCCAAATGTCGGCTTTTATGGCTGACAGCATAGAGCTGAACGTTGGATATGGTGCACTTCGCAATCCAATCCGTGCGCTTTCTGCAACATCAGAACGGCTGATCAAGCCCAAAAGTAAAATGAGAACCCTTACAGGGTCATTCGTCTGCAGCTGCTGAGACGCGAAACCCACAGCTACAAATGCAATACGAGGTGAGCTCGAGCTTTTCAAAAAATGCAATAAACGAGATGCTATTTCTGATGTGTCTTTGACGCCAGAAAGGGCATCACTCAAACCTTTTTGAACGCTCGGTGCCACGGATGCATCCTCTCTCTCAAGGCTTTGGAGCATGAATAGGGTCAACTCGGGAAGAGCGTCCCGTCGTTGTAGAGTACCTAGCACCTCGAAGCACCGTTGACGCAGAGTAACAAGCCTAGGCTCCGTAACGTGGGATTGTGGCCATCCTTGGTCGAGGATGATCTGGTGAGCAAGATGAAGAAACTGTTGATTATTATTTCCAGTAGAAGGCGTGCTTTCCAAGAGAAGCAAAGCACTGCAACGTAATCGAACGTCGCTCGATTCCACTGCTCGTGTGATAAGCTCACCAGCAGCAGCAGTATCAAGAGAGATCTTCTGCCGTGTCAAGATTTCGAGGATTATTACTAGCACATCATTAGAGACTGCCCGAGACCGTGGTCCTCCAAGCGCCAGTGCGATCAGCATAGCAGAGTTGTAACCTAGACAAAAGTCTACTGTCCACTCAGACGTTGTTGGTACGGATCCAAAAGGACTCCGCGAATTCTGGAAAATGGCTTTTCGCGCACGAGTGGCAATATCTTGGGCTCTATCAGCAGCAGCAGCAAGTAAAACATTACGGTATTGTTCTGGGCTGCTAAGGGCAAACGCGAGTGCCTGACGACGTGTACGTGTGTAAAGGGCCTCATCAGAGCCTACACCGACTTTTGAGCAATGCGAATAGAATGTTTGGTCTTGAGAGCCCAAACCCGGCGCGCGAAGATCAGGATAATTGTGGTAGTCTAACCAGAAGAACCGCATCAGCATCTCCTCAAGGGCCTGGACATCGCGTCCGCTAACTTGCGGAGGCTCAGTGTCGAAATTTGGATTCCAGTCATTGAGGCAGAGCAGAAATAAAGAAAATTGCTCGCCAAGAACTGCAACTCGGAATTCGCCACTATCGTCAGTGTGAGCTGCACCCAGCCCAACCGCCAGAAAACCAGCAAATTCAGCACGGCTGGAAATTGCTCGAGAGGAAAGGCCGAGACGTATGAATTTCAGCACCTGGATATTTTGACGAAGATATCCCAATCCTGACCCACCGTTTGTCTCTGCAAACAGCTCGCAGAGACGCTCTATAGGCACTTCAGTGTCTTCTGTAAATCGCCTAGAAATGTGTGCCAACACTTGAAGAATACGTGTTGATAGCTCTACATAGTTAAGCTGTAACTTTTCAAGTAACGGAACAAGATAGAGTCTGAGTGCAGATGAGAAATCCTTGTCTTCCAGCTGTAAAATACGGAGCTCCACTCGATCCACGAGACGCAGTTGACCTTTCAAATGTTCCTCGGTGAGAACCTGCGGTGATGCGTTATCGGCCATTGGTTCGAGTCTACACAACGCCACGAACACTTGTAACGTCTCTCTCCACCAACCCTATTGCATTACGTTATACGTCGATAGATAACCCCAGCGCTTTCCCATTTTGACCATTTAGAATGGTGTTAATTAAGTGAGTATGAAGAAATGCAATAACCTGAACGAAACTGTTCTACAGATTATACGGCTATGCAAAGTATTGAGTCTCAGTGTCCTTGTTTGATGACCGAGCATAGTGGCGAATCTCTCAAGATGAAACCCGTTGCCTCAGTAAATCCATTTGTAAAGTGGAACTTCTGGTGTGCACTTAGCGCGCGCGTCAACAACCCTTCGAATTTTCTAAAAAATCTCAACGCTTATTATGCTTTTTGCAGTTAGGAGCTGTTTAGGCGTTAACTGTTTACTTATATGCTGCATGTCAGAATTAGACATGGTCTCTGTAATCTCTAGGGCTCTGTATATATGACGCTAGCCGCGTTAAGCTGTGCGTGACGCATCAACAGTACATTTACACAACCCGTGACACTAGACGATAAAAGCTAGGAGTAGACGCATAAGATTGTTCACTTCAATATTAACTTTAAAATAGCTTGAGAACCGTTGCTCTGCTAGCGCAGGCAATGAATTTAATGTTCGCAGCAGGAACTGAAATAGCGAGCAGGCGATGTTGTCAGATTATCTGGACCTATCGCTTTTCTCGGGAGCAGCGGTCAAGCATTCCGATCGGGCGCGGCTGGCCAAAGTTCCAGGCGGAGCCGCTGCCGCAAACAACTGATGATTAATGCTGACCAAGTTGGCTTGGTGCAAAAAGTCACGGTGAGCTTGATTACATACTTTATCCGCGCCTGCGCCAGGATTTTTCTGTCCTGGCCCTCGTGAGGTCAGTCGCGTGACCCCTACTGAGATCATACCTGAAAACTCCACCTATAAGTGAATCACGGCGAGAATGGCCGGTTTGAAATAAGCATGACTGCTGCTTGGATATCGTATCCGCCTTTAGGCCCTACCGACGATGTCGGTGGGTCAGGAGGGCCGAGCTCTCAAGCGCCGTCTCACGCAAAGAACGAACCCGCTATACAAATTGACATATCTTCATTCGACGAAGAACCTATATCCCATATTTCAAATGAAATTTCTAGCTCTGTCTCTGGATTTAGCGACAGAGATAGTGACGCGAGCAGTCTATCCAGCTCATCTGCGCGCAGGTTCAAGCATTATGAGCAAACGTCGTCCCCCCAAACGCTGTCTCAGTTCCAGGATGCACTCGATTCAGGAGACGACGAACTTTTGAGCAGAATCACGCGCGACGTCGGTGCTCCAAGCGAGCTACGTAGAAACGTTTGGCCGGCTTTGCTATCTCGCCACCCTTATGTTCTACGGCCAAATATGCCCGTGCAAGAAGCTTCTGGGATCCCCTTGAAACGAATAGCTGGCGAGCTGCGAAGGCTTCGGCAGCGCCACCGAACAACCGACCCTGAGGATTGGGAGGCTATCCAAGAAGCAGTAAGGGGCTTTTTGGAAAAATGGTCGGGCCGTACTAAATACGAGTCTTCGATGCTGTGGATTGCTCATTTTCTTTGCGCGGCTGTGCAGATTCCGCGTGAGGAGCTGGCTGTTAACTTTGAGCGTCTAATGCTGGTTTTTGGATGGGGTGGCGATTTAAGCCCCATCATATCTAAGTTCATCGGCCAGCTGCGGCTCATTTGCCCCCAAATTGGAAAACATTTTGATGCTGAGGACATTCTGAACTCTCTAGGCGGCGACGAATGGCTAGCTTGGTGGATAAGTGGATTTGGGGTGCGCGCCTGGGCGGCCGGTGATGTCGCCCGCATATGGGATATCTACATTGCATGGCGCCCACCATTACCACCGCCTCGTTTAGTTCACGTCTACGCCTGTGTTGCTGTCATGAAATCACAGAGCGCTAAACTGTTGGAGCTCGATCAATCAGAGGTGCGCCAGCTCCTCAGCAAAGTACCACCTTGCATAGACCCGGAAATGCTAGTTCAAGAAACGAATGCTTTACTAGAAGCACAGGAATCATAAAGTACGTATTTTATTTTCTGAAGAATCGAGCTTATCAAGTTGTCGAGCTATCAAATTGACCTATGTCATAAACTAGTTTAAAGCAAATTCCGATCCTGCATTCTTTATATGAGATCCCTAAATAATTTAAATCTCACCTAGAACGCGTTTTCGTTCCTCTTCCCACTCCATCTGGACGCTCTCGAAGCCGTTCTGGAAATTACGCTCACGGTCAGCCATCACGATCTTCTCCTTCTTTTGGCGCTCCTCTTCTCGTGCCATCCATTCCATATGCTTGAGGTCATCAGAGGATGGTTCATAAATGTGCCAGATGGTATAATGTGGTAGACCCACTACAGAAAAGCCCGTCCGCTTGCACATCTTACCAAATCCCTCTGTTTCGACATGATTCTCAAATGTGAAAGCTGGAAAATGGGTACCACTGCGGAAAACTGAAGCCTTGCTGAGAATAGAAACACCCCCGATTCCATCAAGATCCATTTCTACCTCAACGTCGCCGTTCGGATCTCGTAGATAGGCTAGATGCGGTCTCCACGTCTGGAACTCAGCGTAACCTTCGACAATTACAGCATCTTCGTCTATCTCATCCGCAAGCTGTAAAGATGTTTCTGACTCTTTCCACGAATTCAAGTCGTACGGTTGTTCCCATCCGAGCCAGTCGGGAAGGGGGCGCCAGACGTTAGGAACTATGACATCCTTATCATGGCGCATGAGATCCTCTAATATAGTTGGTGGGACTGTTTCGACATCCGCATCCCGCCAGTACACCCAAGAGTGGTAAGGCTCTAGAGCCACGCTAAGCAGCCAATTACGCGCCTTGGCCATCACCTTACGCCTGGGACCCTGGGCCTCAAATCCATGTCTATCACTAAAGCCTTGACCGATAGACTGGCCAAAATCACGTTCAAATATGCGGATAGCGCCGAACCTCTGAGCGGCATCCTTTTGACCCTGAAGGTGGCTCAACTTCTGCTCCAGTATCTCAAGTGTGTTGTCGGATGTATCTGAGAGCAAAAATGAGATATCAATGAGATTGTGTGGGTACGTTAGATTCTCCATGTGTCCAAAAAACATATCCATGTGGCCAGCAGCGTCGCGAAGCGGAACGAGAAAGAGCACTCGCTCTCCATCGTGGGCAGCTTCTGGTCGAGATCCAGCATAGTTGAGATCATAATAATAAACATTATCGATTCCAGGGCTCTGGAGAATGTAGCGGCCGAACAGAGATGGAAATAGGTGGAGTTTTACTGATGGAACAAATAACACACAGAGGGCAGCAGCAGATAGAATTAGTGCCAGCAAAGGCTTCCATAGCCCAGATATATCTCTTTTTCGACGCGGGCTAAAGCCTGCGTCGGCTGATGATGCAGGAAGGTAGCTCATTCGGCCCTACCAGGCTGTTTCTGGAACAGTAAAGCTCCGAGAGGATTGTTTCGGATATATTGTTTCTGATATGAGTAAGCCACATACCTTGAATTTGAGTATGAGTAAGCAGAAGGAGATTGAGACAGAAAGGGAGGGGAATTCAATCGTGAAAAGCGGAGAAACCGCGTTTTCGCGAGAAGGTTCTAGTTTTGTGCATAATAATGAACTTAAGACTTGCAAAAGATGAATTAGAAAAGATCTAATTTTTTTTATGGACATCATGCTAGGTAATTAGCAACAAGAGCACTGGGTGGGAGTGTGAATACCGCAAGTCCAACCAGATACCTAAGCTTTCTTAAGAAACCAAATTGATAAAGCAGGTCAGCATGAGGCGTTCTGTACATATCAAAGTCTCAAATTTGTGGGAGTCGACGCGGTGGACCGCGTGGTCGCGTCTTCGTGACATGATTCAGGGAGTCTTGGCTGGCAGCACTGTGTATAGATGAGGAATCGTCACCTTCACTCTCATTGTCACTAGTCGAGCGAGGCCGAAGACGTGCAAGATGAGAGCGCAGCTCCTCTTGGTGCTCATCCACGCTCTCCCGCTTAACTGGACTGCGCGAGCGGAGGCCCTCCCTGGCTTTTAATGCCTCTGGTATGGTGGGATCACGCCGCGGAGCAGGCTTTGATGCACGAAGTTCGTTCAATCGGTTTAGTGCTTCAGCCGGCTTTGCAGGAATAGGTTTGCGAGGTTTGACGGGTTTCAAGTCTGGCTTTTCATAGTCAGGCTTGGTCGGAACTCGGTCAGGCGACGTCGCAGGGCGAAAGGCGGGTCGATCCAGTGGCTCCTCATCCTTGAGTTTACGCACCGACACGGGTCGCAGTTGCGGTTGCTCAAACTCAGCTTTCTCTGACTTGGACTTTAATGACGCAACGACTGCAGCTGGCGGGCTGAGGGACCGAGCCTCCGTGCGAGTTCTCACTTCGTCAGGGGCACGAGCATTTTTGAGTGACGGCTTTGGCGGCAACATTGGTTTGCGAAGTCGAGAAACTGCTTCTGAGATCTCGCTAGAGCCCGCATCATCCTCGTCTTCAGACGGGGGAAGTTGGCGCCTCGACCGAGGAGGCGCAGGAGCAACTTGCTTCACCTCGAAAGATTCTTCGCGTGCCACATTACGTGTCGGCATCTTAGAAGCAGCACTACTCACCAAGTTTGGCTTCGGCAGAGGTTCACGGCTATAACTCGAGACTGAACTCTCGAGAGATATATCTCGGTCAGCAGGAAGTGAACCTGAGGCTGTGGTGCGCTTTGCGCTAGACACTACGTCACGCTCACGTACCTGATCATATGTATATTCACCCTCATCATCTAAATCTCTGCTCCGATGCCTGGTGAGACGGGGAAGCTCAGCAGGCTCAGCGACTGGTAAGACCTGCTGCCGCGCTGGTGGGGCTCTTGCACGCCTCTCAGATTCATAATAAACCTCAGTCTCATCAATTTCAGGCTCTGGAATTCTATCGCGCGGTTGCAACGCGGCCTCCAGCGGAGGCTCGGCTCTTGGCCGCGTGTAGTCTGCAGGAGTAACTGCAGGCTGTCTTGATGGAACTGGAGGCTGCCGATAGTCTCTATCTTCATACTCGTCATCGTTGCCATAGTCTTCGCGACGGGACCGAGGAGCAGTATCAGTTCTGTCTTCGAATGCGGGCTCTAATTCACGTCGGCGCGGTCTCGGAGGCATGTCATAGTCTTTATCTGAGGGAGGGGCACGCCGAGGTGGAAGAGGAGCAGGCTCATCAACAGGTCCTGGAGAGAGCTCACGCGGTTGGCGATGTGCACTTTGCGCTTCTTTGAGTTTCCGCAAACGCTGAGCTCGCTCGCCGTCACCACGATTAGGACCTAGTCTGTCGTCAGAGCGCGCCGTTAGCACTTCTCGCTCACGAGGACGCCTGTCACCTGGGGAGACCTGATTTCGCGATGGGCGATCACGAGGAGAGCGTTCATAGTCCTCCTCATCACTATAGTCTCCAGAGCGCTTAGTGCCGTTACGAGGCCCGCGGCGTCGACGAGGCGATCGCGGCTCATCATCCATCTGACCAGAGTGACGAGGACCACGGCGAGAACGATCAGAATGGTCGCGGTCTATAAATTGGGGCTCCGGTATCTCTTCTTTGGCATTAGGGTCTCGGAAGAACGAGCTTAGAAGCGGCTTATCTGCTCGACCGTGGCCTGTGACGCCTCTACGAAGACGATAGCTCCACTTCTTGTCACCCTCATATTCAGGATAAAGATCAGCAGCTGGCGGAGTTGGAGTTCGACGACGGCTTCGGCGATCAGAATCTCTGTCTGCATCTCTGTCGTCGCCTCTGTCTCGGTGGCTTCGGGAACCCTGGCTCCTCGGGGGTCCCCGGTCGTCATAATCCCTTTCATCATATCCACGGCCACGACGACGGGGTTCTATATCGTCGTCTCGCATGTGTCTCCTGCCGCTCTTTTCATAGCCCCTATCGTCCATATCGTCGTCTCGCATGTGTCTCCTGCCGCTCTTTTCATA
>BCGM01000001.1:2742741-2791647 GCA_001599275.1 Wickerhamiella domercqiae
ATATCGTCGTCTCGCATGTGTCTCCTGCCGCTCTTTTCATAGCCCCTATCGTCCATATCGTCGTCTCGCATGTGTCTCCTGCCGCTCTTTTCATAGCCCCTATCGTCCATATCGTCGTCTCTCATGTTTCTCCTGCCGCTCTTTTCGTAGACCCTCTCGTCCATATCATCCATCCGTCCTTGCCGAGTCCTAGGTGGCGGACGCCGATCTCTTTCCAGCCTCTGAACACGTTGCTCGTCCTCATATTGTATACGTTCATCGTAGTCACGGCGCTCTTTTAGAAACTGTCGGGGAGAGTCGCGTGACATCGCGAGGGGTTAACTATAAGTAGGTGAAACCGCAACTGCAGCTATCTTAAACGTAACTTCGCCCCTCCTCAATTGGGACCCGCCGATATGCTTAACGTGCAATTACATAAGAAACATCGGCAACGTAGGTATGGCAGGAATATTTAGATTAGTCTCCGTAATATCTAGCTAGACTTCTAAGAGCAAATAATTGTTCTGTAGGGAATCCTACATATTTGGTAATAAACTGAGCTTAAAAGGCCATAAATCTGTTACATACTAATAGCTGTATTGGAACAAATATTCGTCATCGCAGAACTCGAGTTCGCCAGCATGCATATTGTGAGTCAGCCCAGTTCGTTCCAGTCGTTGCTCCTCCAGTACACATTTGCCTACCTTATATTCCTCTTTAGAAGACAGAGCCTCACAATAATGCCACCCCACATATGAATTGCAGTATCTACAGTTCAGGTACTGGACCACGAATTGGCCGGTGGTCATGTTGACAGCCTCTCTATGTTGGCGGCTCATGTTGAAGCCTCGATTGAACAAAAATGCTCTCCCTGTCTCACCAGAAAAATTGTTTGATACAAACTCCTTGTCGCCAGCCAGATGCGTGTTGCAATTGACACACTTCCACACGCCGCTGCTCGCAGAATACGTTTTACAGGGGATACCCATGTCACCTTGCCAATTGGATGGTTCCTGACAGCAGAACAACTGCTGCTAAGGAGGTAGGAAGCAGTTTAGGGGTAGGGTAGGAGTTTTGGTAACACAAATGAAGTCAGCGCACGACTTGCGATGATCATGGTAATTTATATGGTAGCCTCACCCTCCCCACCTCCCAATGAATAAGATTTACCTTTTAGTAAGCCTCGTCGCTATCGCTGACCTGAGCTGCAAAGTCGACTATCCAATGTGTCTTAATGATTGTTGAGTCAAACTTACTGCTGACTTCACCACACTACCTAAATGACAATTGCCTATGTCAAATATAATGTGCGTTAACTGCCTTAGGATGCGAGATATGTGCGTAAGTACTATAAGGTTGGTCAAGATGTCAAGATGCGTGTATCCAACAGTCGACTTATTATTTATAATACGCATAGCATTTTATTTATAAGCGGACCAACGCCCGTCACAAATATAACGTAAGAATAACCAATGCGACATTAATCTTCAACGGTATTAACTGCTACTTTGTGGAGTTGTGGCCTAAATGGGGCAAGTTTAAGCTGTATAGTGAGTGACATGCGCGAGAACCTGGCCCGTAAAAATTCTACGCATAGCGCAGCCGATTAGAAGTGGAGATCACTGCATCAGCCACGTAGTAATACTTGGATAAGAGGATGTCGTTATTCTACAGAAATACATCCCACAAATTGACGTCGCAAAGTTGAATTTCACGTCTGAATACGCCAATTACGCTTTTACATGAGTGCAGAGGGACGTGAGATGCGGAATTGATCCTTTCCGTCTCGAGGTTGGCAGAGTATCCTCGAGAGTGGACCGAGTTTTTAATTATCTCACTATTATTAATATTTATAACCCTGAGCGCGGTGGCCAGAACTATAAGTTGGCCACGCCACCTAGCACTGCCAAAAGTCTACACGATAGATTCTTATACAAGTAGACACTGAAAATGTCTCGTCTCAATGTGGGTGCTGTGGGGTATGGCCTCATGCAATTTACGTGTGCTCCTAACGCAAAGCTCACCCAAGCGCAATACAATGCTGTGCTTAAAGAGGTGATTGACAAGCGGGGCTATACAGAGCCCTTGTTTGTGAACGGTGGCGAATTCTATGGTATTCCTGACCGGCACGAGAATCTCGAAAAGTTAGGAGGGTTCTTCGAGAGTTACCCACAGTATGCAGATAATGTGTACGTGAGTATCAAAGGTGGAGTTGATTCCAACTTTGGCGCAAATGCCTCCTATGAAAACATCAAGGCCAACATAGAGGTTATCAATCAGTATCTTGAGCCATTGTACAAGGCTCGCAAACAGCTCCCTGCCTTTCTCGATATGTATACTCTCGCTCGCGTGGATGCTAAACGGCCTATTGAGGATGTTATGCTACAACTCGCGAAGTATATTGAAGCTGGAACAATAGGTGCTATTTGTCTTAGTGAGGTCAGTGCGGCCACCATTGCTAAGGCAGCAAAAGTGCATCCAATTGCTGCAGTTGAGATCGAGTACTCCTTATGGAGTCGAGAACCTGAGAGTAACGGAGTGTTTGCTGAGCTTTCCAAGCTCGGAATCCCAGCTGTATGCTATTCGCCTCTTGGACGAGGCCTGCTCACGGGAAAGCTAACGCCTGATGACGTGCCTGCTGGCGATATACGGAACCGTTTAGACCGATTCCGTGGCGAGGTCTGGGAGCACAATCGGCAACTAGTTGCTGAAGCGACTAAGATCGCAGCTAAAGCACACCTAACGTTACCTAGATTTGCGCTGTCATGGATCACGACGAAATCAGATTCTCCCGACTATCCGCAGCTCATCCCTATTCCCGGTAGTACCAAGGCGGTTCGTCAACTTGAAAACCTAAATGTCGTTAAGCTTTCGCCGGAAATCATGAAGGAGTATGAAGACTTCGCAAGCACTTTTGAGGTGAAAGGATATCGTTATAACGAGGCGACGGAGGAGACTCTTTACCGGTAGGCGTTTCTCAGAATATTAAGTAGGATATTTTAAGTAGAAGACTAATTTTTTTTTCTTAGCGCATCAGCATTAGATATATGTCGTACCTCGAAGTTAAACACGCTAGCACACAGCTCCCATATTTGAGTATATAAATGTACGTAAGCGGGTGAAGCGGTAAAATCCAATCCCATTCCAGATGCGCAGCTTGACCAGACTTCAGCGGCCACTCCGACAGATTCAAGTGGGTCGTAGGTGGCAGAGTTCTGGTGGTGCAGGTTCATTTTTCGAGAATACGAACTCCGAAACTCCTCCAGAAGCTTCCGCCGAGGAATCTGAGAGCCT
The DNA here is from genome assembly GCA_001599275.1 of Wickerhamiella domercqiae. Lineage (NCBI taxonomy): Eukaryota > Fungi > Ascomycota > Dipodascomycetes > Dipodascales > Trichomonascaceae > Wickerhamiella > Wickerhamiella domercqiae. Next base: position 2,746,015 of record BCGM01000001.1, read on the forward strand.
CTCTGTAAAATATCCTACGAATAGGGATTTACGATCACACCCTTTTGTCAAAGGCAAGTTAGATCCGCAAGGAACCACCGCTACTCAGGAGCTTTTGTCACCGCTCAAGAGAAGTCTGTACGAGAAGGTCCTCGCCGACAACGGTGGGACGTACAAAAACAAGCAGTTCGTTGAACTTGACGGCAAGCGTTACCGTCTCAGCCTGAGTCGTGAGGAGCAGCGTGCCCTTGAACCCACTGTGTATATCCAAAGTTATCGGATTAAATCGTCGTGGAAGAAGATGTTTATGTTCCTCAGAATGTTCCGTCAGATGCCGCTTTTCGACGCGATCACGCAATGCCACTTTTCTTCTAAGCGATACAGTAGCGATATTGCTGAAATGCTCGAGCGGGGACGTCAAGATGCTATCAAGCTAGGCCTCGAACCTGAATCATTAGTCGTGGACCAGATATGGGTGGGCAAAGACGGAGACGATCTCAAACGTTTACATGCGCGAGGCAGGGGCCGCTCTGGTATCATTAAACATACCTACGTTCATGTCAAGGCTGTCCTCAAACATAAGAGCGTCATAGACCAGCGTCAACAGTGGATGAAAGAGCGCATGGACCGCAAACTATGGATGCAGCTCCGTAATTGGAAGGTTAAGGAGGATTTTGTTCAGACTGCTAACTATAAATGGTAGCCTTGGTAGCTTTGTATATATATAGTCATTCACCTATTCTTTTGTATATACCTAAGCCAGTAAGATGGGTTGATTGATTAGCCAGTAACAGAGTGCAGAATCAGCTACAGTTGCTGGAATAGATCAGTTTCGCAGCAGTTTAATCGTCATAACCTTTGAGGTCTGGGTTTCGCTTTGCTGGAAGAGGGTAAGAAAGTGGAATAAGGGGTGCATCTTTGTACAAGAATCTCTCACGCGTGGAATAGAGAGTCACTGCAGCTAGCGGTCCTGAGATACCGAGAATGAATGATAGTACAATGTGAGGCTTCGTGTGTGAGGCCCATCTCAGATAGGTGACGGGCTGCGACCAGAATTGCGGCACGGTCATTGGTGTTGTCCGTCTGCTACCAAATGCATATGTAATCACGATTTTGTGAGTATAATTACGTCAGGGGGGCCTCCACCGTATGCCGGTGTTATTCAATGAGGTGGGTCATATTACGACGACGACTTGCATTACTTTTAATTGACTCCAGACCTTCTTCAATTGAGAAATAATTTAGGTTGTATTGCTAAATAGGCTATATCACATGTGCCTTCTAGTCCAGCATTCGCAAAGTCTACTTTGTTCTTTTACCCTTATGTCGAGACTGGGTAATTACGCAGCCGTGCTCACATAAGAACTTACTGTGGCCTTGCGTGGGGCGGAGGAGCGTTGAGCCAAACAGATGGATGCTCTGCGCGTGACGCAGGTGTCAGCCACCCTTGTGCGCTTAGGGCACTGGCTCGAAGGAACCCTGCATTTAACCCGCTATCATATGATTTTCAGAGCCGCCTCTCGCGAAGTGTGGCTCTGCTACCCAATCATTGCCGAGACAGCAAAACGTCCCGGCGCACCGGCAATTCGCATCGTTTGCAAAGATTTTATGTTTCTGAGCTTTGAATTCTCTTCTGAAGACGACGCCAAGGCCGTATACGATTCTCTAGAAGACCTCCAACGATCCACTACTTGTGTAGAGCAGTCGTATGCGTTCGTATACACGCCAGCTAGCATAGAGCGAGAGCTCGACGGTTGGGCATTATACAATCCAGCTGAAGAATACAATCGAATGGATATCGATTGGTCCAAGTGGCGGATCACTCAAGCTAACCAGAATTTTGGTCTTTGCGCCACTTACCCTCGAGAGCTGGTTGTCCCAGCATCCATAGGCGACTCGGTGTTAGGGCACGCTGCAAGATTTAGATCTAAAGCGCGACTTCCAGTGCTCTCTTATCACCACCCGCTCAATCGTTGTACGATATCAAGATGCAGCCAGCCCTTAGTTGGTATAAAGCAAACTAGGAGCCCACAAGATGAAATTCTAATTGCATCTATTTTTGCTACGACGCATGCGCCTTCAGGACTGCACGGAGCACAATTCGACAATCTAGTTGTAGATTTACGGCCAGCTACCAACGCAATTGCTCAAATGGCGCTGGGAGGCGGCACTGAAAACATGGACAGATATCGCCCTGCGCGGAAAATTTATGGAGGAATAGACAATCTGCACGTAATGCGTGACTCACTAAACAGGGTTGTGGACTCTCTTCGTCATTCTGATGTGAGCGCAAGTGCGCCGAACCCTACGGCTCTCGAACGCAGCCAATGGTTACGACATATTCAACTCCTCTTGGACACCACTAAACAAGTTGTTCAGCAGGTACATTTCAAGTGCTCACACGTCATTATTCATTGCTCGGATGGATGGGATCGCACTCCTCAAATCACGTCGCTGGCAATGCTATGTCTTGATCCGTATTATCGGACGTTGAAGGGGTTCATGATTCTTGTGGAAAAAGAATGGGTATCGTTTGGGCACCAGTTCGCGTTGAGATCAGGTCTGACAGAAACAGGCGAGACACCCTCGGAGGACGTGGAGACTGCTCCGCAATTGGGTGGGGTCTTGGCAGGGGTATCGCAATTCATCAGCGACACAACGAGGGGAAGGCAAACTGGACCTATATTCCATCAATTCTTGGATGCCGCCCATCAAATTGTCAACCAATTCCCAACCGCATTTGAGTTCAATGAGCGGTTCTTGAGGAGATTACTCTATCACACTTATTCTTGTCAGTATGGCACGTTCTTATTCACGTCTCAAAAGGATGCATTAGCAGCAGACGCAGCGCGCCGCACTCGGTCAGTATGGGATTATTTTATGGCCCGACGAGCTCAATTTGTGAACCCAGCGTACAAAGAAAGCCAACCGGACGAAGTTATAATACCAACGGGTGATCTGCGTTGGTGGTCAGGCGCATTCGGTCGCGCTGACGCTGATATGAATGACCCCGAAGCTTGGCGCAAGTCTGTGGGCGAAGCCGACAGCTCACCTATAACTACAACTGGAGGCGATAGAAATTCAGCTTTGCCTGACGAGAGTATGACTTTGAGCAACAGCGTTGCGAACGCTCTAAAGTTTGTCTCCCTTGATAAATCCGACTCTACTCCCGATGGCGACTCGTCCTCGCTGGAACATAAACCTTCGCCTCCCGAGACGGAAGTCGAAGGCGTTGCCGCAGGCGCGTAGACGAAAGTTCCTAAGGTATTTATTCTTTTTTTTTCTTCATAGTCTCTGCATTGATTGAAAGGCGCAAAGTCACAGCAAATGTTGGCTTCGATTGTAATTTTTAGGTCTTAAATTTATTTTCGCTTAGTCGCCTTGCCCTTTGATGAGCCTGAGGACTTAGCGGCACGCTTAGGTTCCTCATATTCTTCGATTTCGATAGTCTCCGTTACAGCAATCTGCTCGGAGCTGAGCTGTGGAGGCAGTGCCGGTACCGACATCTCTGCCCACCACTGGCCAAACTGTAATGCGAGCACTCCAAGCATAGCCAAGACGATGATCATTTCCGTCGCGGATACAAATTTAACTCCAGTCTCTGGGTCAATATCAACCCAATCGCCAGTGATAAGGGAGCGCGCTGCAGGACGCAGATTCGTAAGGTAAAACACTATTCCGATCACGAACAGAACCAGGGAGCCGCCATCGAAAAGCGTATTGCTTTCAGTGGGCTTGTAAAGCTTTCCGATAAACATAAGAGTTCCAATAGCAAGAACAGCATGCAGAACATGGTGTAGAAATAGTGGCTGTGATGCCTTTATACGGTAATGCTCCAAGGCCGCTTCTACACGCTCGGCAGGAGTAGGATACACCCAAACGAGCCAGTAATCATATGCCCAGTTTGAGTAGATAGCGCCAAGGACAAATCCTGTCACAACTAATGCTGTACCTGTCGCAAAAGCTTTGTACCCGGTCATAGATACAATAATCTTGGCTGAGGCGGATGTGACAAGCGTTATAATCACATAATCCACATACGCATATCTTACATTCCGACGGCTATGTTCAAATGAACAATACTGTCACAGACAAAGGTCCTGAGAACGTAAGCGTGATTCCCAAATCATGGAAATATCCCTGCGAACTTATCTTAAGAAGATCTAGGTGCTTTAATCTTTAATATCAGACTAATATCAGAAGGGAACGCTCCGACCGCCAAAGCTAGTAGTAGTTGCGGTCTCGTGTACGCCCTCAATATATTCTTGAGCTGACCAATACGAATTATGAATTGCTCAAGACTTGAGTGCGCTAGTAGTAACTAAGAGCGACTTTTCTTTTGCTTATGTGTCCGCTGGCTTAGATCTAGAGTTGACTCTACTAATCGGTTAAGGGGAATCTTGAGGTCAATATGCCTACTGCTGACAAGTTTGCCACTGCACCTGCTGCACCTACTGAAGGTTAAGTCCCAAGTACATAGAACTTTTTGCGAGGTGCAGCCGCGGTAATCAATATAGAAAAGCGTGGCTTAGTTGTGATGATAGCACACGTACATGGCGCTCTCACTGAATATTTCAGCTGTCTACGGCGATTTATTGGAACGCCTTTTTTTTTATCCTGTCAGATTTGTAAACATCTCGAGAACTCAGGGTTGGGGTGATGGTGGCTCGGATCGGATACTTAGCTGCTCTCTAGACAGAGTAACTGCGGTGATCTGATACAGGTAAGCTGTATATTGACATCCTAGGTACCAATAAAAATGACAGGATCGAAGGGTAGCACGCGCGTAGAGAGCTGAAGGGTTGTCTGTGAAGTAACACTGAGGTCATGCATCAGGTGCCCACTGCATTAACCTTGCAGCGGCCACGATCTGCGAAATTTCTGCAAGTAAATGACAGATTGTAAGCAACTAAAAGGCAATCTAAAAACTTCTCACATACATATTAAAGCCGCCTTTAAGGCGTTATGTCACTTGCAAAAAACTTATCCATTCTTTACTAGCGCTCGCTCTCTTTCCATGCAGTTCATCACGGTGTTCACTCTACTTGCCTCCTCTGTTATCGCTGAACACGACGAGGAGATTACAACTACGCAATACTTGTTACGCTACGTTAATGTGACGAAAACAATAAGCCAAGAAAGCGCACCAGCAGCTACCAACGGTACCGGAAGCATCCCTGGAAACACTTCATCGACCAACTCTACAACCTCTTCTAGCTCCTCTACCGCCTCTGGCACACCTAACACGGCTAATATGCTAGGATCCGTTGGACTCGCAGCCGCAGGCGTTGCAGTAGCAGCCGTACTACTCTAGAAAAGAGACTCAAAATATTTATATAACAGTTCATACATCCAAGCAGTGCACATGGTATTTTGCATAATATCAGAATGCAAACAAACCTATCATGTGTCATGACAATACTAAAATATGGCGGCATTGGTAACAGACTCTCTGTGCTACTCAAGCCCGTACGAGGCCAGTAATTTTACTGGCCCTCTTTGTCTAAGTGGTTCCGTCCTTTACCCAAGAACCTCTTGACAGAGCAATTCTAGCCGACTAAGGAATTACAAAGCCTGAAGTCAATTACGCTGAATTTTGTGCGTACGGGTGCCACTCTCGCCCCTCTTGACTTCGCTTCAGCTGAGTCAGATTCTACCCGATAATGGCAACTAGGCAGAAGCCTTGGGAGGCAGCAGCATCTAAAGAAGCTCCTGCGAGAGAGCAAAGAGGACAAAATGATACTGGAGTGAACACCTCAGCTGAAGCTCCCCTTTCTTCATCATTACAAGCCTCTGTGGGAGCTGTTCCACCTGTCCCTGCTCGAAAGCCCGACATTGGATATAGCGGCTATGGGTCTTATGGCACGAATGGTAATACATTATCAGGAAATGGTTATGGCAGCATGGGAACCGGTATTTCAAATGGATTTGGAGGTGGTTATGGCTACAACTCGGGCATGGGAAGCTATGGGTCATATGGGTCGTTCGGTGGTGGGTACGGATATGGCGGGGGGTATGGCGGATATGGCGGAGGATATGGCGGATATGGCAGTGGATACAACCGCTTTGGCGTCCCTGGAATGAATGGGGGAAATCCTAATGCGTTACAGAACTCGACCGCTGCAACATTCCAGCTTATCGAATCTATTGTAGGTGCTTTTGGTGGCTTTGCGCAAATGCTTGAATCTACGTACATGGCGACGCACTCTTCTTTTTTTGCCATGATGAGCGTTGCTGAACAGTTTGGTCATCTTAAGCAGAGCTTAGGCTCGATTCTAGGAATTTTTGCTGTGTTGCGCTGGAGCCGGGCATTATTAGCAAAATTATCCGGTAATAGGCCTCAGGGGGCGGCATCTTCGCTCACAGCGGAGAGCTTCGCTCGCTTTCAGGCTAGAGGAGGCAACATAATGCGTCCTGCAGCCCGACCGTCATTCAAGCCGCTGGTAATATTTTTGACAGCTGTTTTCGGTTTCCCATATCTTTTGGGAAAGGTAATTCGTGCAATGGCTAACAATCAGCTGCAGGCTGCTACTGATGCCGACATTGATCCAACCCAACTTGAATTTTGTCGTGCACTTTACGATTTCGTACCTGAAAATCCTCAGATTGAAATTGAGCTAAACCGAGGTGAACTTGCTGCTGTGCTGTCAAGCACGGATCCTGGTGGAGAGCCGAGTCAATGGTGGCGTGTCCGCACTCGGGATGGCAGATCTGGCTATGTTCCCGCCTCTTATGTTCAGGTTATACCTCGTCAGCAACCTAATCCGGTACTTCCCGAAGCGCCGTCAATCAAGTTCTCAGAACAATCTATAGTCCCTTTTGATAAATAGCGAGTCTTTAGATGTTTGCATTATTTATTGTCTTTTAATTGTGTGGTTGTGGTGACAAACAATCAGCTGTTTAGCCCCTCTCTTGCTCCTTTTCTACATATTCAAAACTTCAGTTCTTACGTGACCCAAATTGAGTGAGACTAACATGGGGGAGTCCAGCAATATCATGGACGTCTACATGCGTATGTGCGCAGATCCCGAAAGGGACTACTGTCTAGCATTACCGCGGGAAACTAAGATATCTGATTTTGATGGTATTTTTCGTCGCATCCCTGTGAAACTGAATCCAAGCTACTTTTATGATGAGTACCCTGTGGGCTTTGCAGCTAGTGTACATCCCGGCTATTTGACTGCCGAGGGTGCAATACTTTTTGCGGAGGCTGCAGATACGAAGCCGTGGTTGAAGCATTTGGACCCTGATCTAACGCTTGCGGAAGCCGTAGCTGAAGGTCAGCTTATTGTACCGCAGTGGCACTTTAACCAACAACGTCACCTCACTCTTTTGTCAGTGTTACTCGGATGGCTCTATTTAGATCTTCCCGAGTCGATTTCACCAACGCCCCAGGTTGCTCCAACTAAGGTTTTCTTCTGGTTTGTCGGACTGCTCTTTCCCGAGATTAATGAAAACGAGTCATCATTCAGCGCCTGGGGATGGCAAGCCCTGTTCTTCTTTTTACATTTTCTGAAGGTTTTGTTTGTCTACTTTATTCTCCGAGTTGGAATTTGGCATCCAAAGTCGCTAAACATCTTCCGAAGGTACAAGCAGAGGGCCGCTTGTGCCCCAGTGAGCCCCACCCGTGAAGAGCTTATGTCCATTGGGTGGACCGGAATCCGTCGAATGGGCAGAGAGGATTGGCCAGGGCTCTATCGTGGATACCGTATTAAACGTGCTGGTGGAGGTCTTGAGGCGTACAAATCAGGTCTATTGGACAAGCCTATCGGCATTGATTTGAAACAAAACGAAGGATGGAACGTGCTGGCTAAATGTACACCTTCAACTTTACCGAGAGTCGATGAGAATTTCCTGAATGCAGATGGAAAATTCACTATATCTGAAAAGTATCTTCGTGAGGTGGCTGCACCCACTGCAGAATTCTTGATTGGGGACAATTCTGTCGATGAGAAACTGAAGAAGTTGCGCGAATTCCGGCGCCTAGGATATCTTGATGGCCCACCACGACTTGTTCAACTATTCGAAGAGCAGCTAAAGACTCATGTCGGTCACGGCGCGAAGCCTTAGTTGGCTATATAGGGAGAGACTGCGTCACACAGACCTAAGAGAGATATCTTGACCTGTTTAGCAAGGCGTAAACTATCGAAATAAATGACCTGATCGGCTAAACTCTAAATGTGTTCTAATGGAGGAGCTTGTTTTATTAGAAGGGTTAAGCTCGTAAGCTAATACCGTATGGATCACGAAGAGCTCCGCTCTTTCCGTAATTGTGCGTAGATTTTATGCCGGCACATGGTAATACATCCTCTTGGGGTTTCCGCATTTGCTATACTTTGAAAGAGGTGAAGAGAAACAAGTGCGCTATTTTTGTTGGCTGCACAGCTATACTTTGGTCCTGTATTTTTATTCTTTCGACCTTCTACTTTCGGCAAGCCCAAGCTTGCAGATGGGGATAGGCTTTCCACCAAATCTAAAGTAGGAAAATACTAATATGAAAGGCAGATCTATCCATTTGGTCTCCGACATATGGAACTCTTTTTCCTTACCACCCATTTCTCCTAAGCTCTGATCGGTGAGAGGGTGGTCAATGGAATCTCCATCGTCGCCTGCTTTTCAGATGAATGAATGGTTGGCAGAGCCCGATCCTGAATTCTCTGGATATGAACCTTCGTCAAGGCTTGAGTCGCTTAAACTGAACGACGGCACAACATCATTCAATTTCGGAATTAAGATGGAACATGGGCAGCAGTCGTCTTCAGCACAACTACCAGAAAACATATTCTCCCCTCCACATCTCAGCCCAGACAGTGCGGGTGCAGATTCCTCATCTGGAAGTGATCAGATTGCCCACCACTCCCTGTGGGATGGGGCGCTTCTAGGACTTCCAGGTGAAGATGTCATGTCTCTTAATTTACCAGAGACCTCTTATCTTGAGACTGGAATACCTACACCCGGAACATTACCCCAGACTACGAGGGTATCTATGGCAGGACTCTTAGATGGCTCAATTCCCTCATTGGAGCCAGATTTGGCACTTACCGCGCCAGGGATCGTCGTCCAACGGCTCCCACCGCCCGCCATCGGCCCAGCTAGAGTATTGCTTGAGCAACCATCATCTGACAGTAGTAGATGTCAAGGAGGAAATCACGCTGCACATCATGACGTGGTGGTGTCTGAATCAGTTTCTCAAACGAGACCTAGCGCCATGGGTCGGACAGTAGAGAATTCAAGACAGTCCTGGACCTCATACGAGTATCGGTTCCCACCTGAATCAAATATAATGCGTCCGTCATCTGTGCCAGCCCTGCAAACACAAACATTACACAATTTCACGCCACGCGAGAATGATCCTCTTACAGGATCAACCACCGCGTTAAGCTCAGGGTCAGGGTCAGGATCAGGATACTCTTCCATGTCAGGGCGAGTGCGGGACTCAACAAGACTATCCATGATTTTTGGTACAGAAGTTGCAGGACATGGTCGAACTCGATCAATATCTAAGATGCCATTATCTGAACTATATGCACTAATGGGACTAGCCCATGATCATGACGAAGCCAAGAGACGCGAGACGAGAATAATGGAAATTTTGCGCAGCGAAGGGTTCGATGTTGGCCGCAAGACTTGGATTCGTGACACGCCGGAACCTAAGCGACGAGATATCATCCAGAAGCTAATGGCCGAGTCTCGTGAATGGGGCTACACGCCCGGCGTCTTGGAAATTATTGTACGCCGAGGAACTTATGCAAGAATGCAAAGCCGACTTCGTCAGAACCGGCGTCAAGCTCGGCGAAACTCAAGCATGGGTCAAAGCCTCTAATCAATATACTTGTACTGTACCCCCCTGAATTCAATCGAAAGGAAGGGCCAATGTATGCGATCGAAAATCTTTCAACACAGAAATAATTATTATTAGCAGTAATATTCTCCTGGGTTCCCCGTGGAGATGGATATTAATATTAAGAAGACGGCGTTTTCCACAACGCGCAAGCAACAGACGGATCCGCTCTGTCTAAGATACGAGAACGTCTAATCCATTCAACTTCGAGCAAGGCATTGTTGAGTTCATCATATCCTTGCTTTAATAAAGACCACGACATCGCGATCATCTGACGCCTGCGAACAAGCTCTTTTGCAATATCTGCATCAGTATCTTCGAAAATCTCAGTAACGCACCTTTGAATTTCCATGAGATCTTGATGAATAAAAGTAGGGGCTGTTCGCGCTTTCTGCTCAAGCTGCACTGTGAAGGATGCAAGCTGTAGGGTATTGAGTGACGAAGTCATTATCATCTGACGGAAGCTTACAGTTGATTTTGACTCAGGAAAGTCGTATTTTGAACTTGGTGGTGGGGTAAATGTGTTGTTTAGGTTCCTTTGACTTGCCAATGAGTATCTGCTGGCGCGAAGATCCTTACGGTAGGCCTCAGTCCACGTGAGCCAGTCAGATGCCCCGTCTGCTCCAAGCGCCGTAACATCATCGTCATCACCGTCATCCAATTCCCATTTGCTCAGGCTATTTCCAGGTGCAGAATTCTGACTGAGGCTCGAGTTAGAAGGGATGTTGAAGTTGAACTCGAAAGGATCGTCCCCATCCTGAGGACTAGACAAACGCTCTATGTTATGCAGTGTAGGAGTCGGTTCGTTAGATCCTAAAACGTCAGGAACTAAAGTATCCTTTGAAATATTCTTTGAACTTGCAATTTTCCACTCACTTTGATCGTTGCGAAGGATGTACTTTCCAAGCTTGACAATAGAGGGGTCTCTCAAGTCGGGGTGTGTACGTTGATCAGAAGACGAGGACAAGGAGGAAATGCTATCAGCGTCAACCAAAGCAGCTAGATAAGAGAAGTCGCTTTCTTCCTCTTCAGTCGTACCGAGATCAGACTGCAGACTTGCAACACTGACATCCCTGGAATTTCTTGACGACACTGTGGCAGATCTTGCTCCTGATGAGCGAGAGGCTGACAGCGACATAGGAGCAGACGCAGTATCAGACATAGCACTATTTGTGTAAGAAGAACCATGACCAGAATCAGACACAATATTGGAATCTTCAGAGGCAGAGGAGGATAGTGGCGCAAATGCTCGATTTGCAGCACTAAGGTTATAGAGCTGAGACGTCGAACGATTCAAAAATCCTCCTATCTGTATCGATTCTGAGGCTGATGAGTTGTTGCGTGATACTGTTCCAGCTTCAACGCTCACCTCAGATAGAGCCGATGAAAGAGAATCAGCGTCGCGTCGACTGATTTGATTGTACCAAGCATCTACATCCCGTTGTTCGGCCTCTTCATCTTCAGCCGTGCTCTCCCATTCCTTGTCAACTTTACCAGCACTCGCTGCTGAAATGTTTTGTGCAGCTAGTGAGGAGAGGCTGTGACTTGAATAAAATAATTCAGCACTATCACTGTCGCCTTGAGGTATCAATCCATAGGTTAGGTCAGTCGATGTATCGGTACGACGTTTGCTCTCGAAGCTCGGCTTTCGTCTGAGACGCTGAGAGTCAAGAGGCGAGGATTGTAAGATAGTGTCTCGTGCCGGCGCAGATTTCGCGGATTTCGGCGATGACTGCTCCAGTGTATAGCCTGGCACCGGTAAGGGCATTGATATTGGTTTCCGGGATGTACCAGGCTCTGTGTTAGTAGAATTGAGTCTTTGACTTGGAACAACTCGTTGTGGAGACAAGTTATTTACGCTCTCCTGTGAAAGTGCGAAGAGAGTAGGAGCACCAGAAGCTGAAGTTTTTCCTTTGGTCGCCTTTGAAGATCGGTGTCCTTTGTTTTTGCTCAATGTTTCCGGTGTAGATGCCCATCGCAGAAGGCGTTCGGAATCACTGCGATTACTAGCGATGGTAGCTTTCAGCATTGATGAATTCTGAGAGGAAAATGTTAGAGTTCCGAGATAAGCAACCTCACTTAGAACAAAATCACGAAGGGAATTGGACTTCACGGACGTTGTCGCATTATAGCCGAGTTTGCTGAGAATTTCGACATCGATCACTCCAGGATCTTGAGGATTGAAGGCGAGGGATATCGCTGCATCTAATTGGTACTGATCCAAAGTGTCTTGGGTTACACTGCTGCTCAGAAATACGGCTAAACTGCCTTTATTCACTTCCTCTTGATATCCTTTGAGTTCCTGCACTGTTGCATAAAGAGTGAAATCACGTTCGTTATGAACCTTGAATAAGTGAAACTGTTGAGTTTTGACTGTCATCTTTGCCTTGGCCAATATTTCAACTAAACGATCGGCATCATGATCTGCTTGGACCAGCTTGTAAGCCTTTGTGAAATAAGGTTTCTGAACAACGGTTGTTGATGATCCGGAAGGTGATTGCAAAGGTTCAGGGCCAGTGCGCAAGTAAAGTGACTTAGGGCCGAAACTCGCAAAGGCGACATCTAGGATAGGTGCCCATGCTAGTACTTTAAGTGGAGGCACATTGGAGTCAAGTGGAACTTCATTAAGCATGGCGTGCATCAGCATATCACCAATGGAAGGTAGGTGAACTCCACTCAGGCTAGTGGTCGGAATCGGCTCGGATGGCTGGCAAATAATGACAGAGTCAGTGAATACAATAACGACTTGATGTAACTGACGGAAGCGATCATCAACCTCAAGAATGTCTACAGCATCGAAGATTGTCACAACACGTCGGTTGAGCCATCCGTACTCGAGCTCTGCAGGCCATCCTGCTGCTATTTCAACAAGCAACTTTCCTGTGGGTGTAAACACCCGACGATTATATTGTTCTGTAGTCTCATCAGCTTTTCCAAAAGCATCGATGGTTCCAGACGCGAGTTGGTGGTATTCGTTCATTGTGGGCTGCAAGGCAGAGGGCCATATTTTGCTAGAAGCAAGACGATCCAGAACTAATTTAAGGGACGCAAGATGCGCGCCATGATGCATGACACTCTGAACGCGGGCTATTGAGTGGAGCTCAGCCCGACGGCGGACAGCTGGAAGGGCTGCTAGGTGGGACATAAAATCACGCGTTGCAGCCTCATGACGCATGCTGGCTCGATAGAAGTACGGAATAGTCATACCGCAAGCCTTGATAACTTCATATGCTCCTAGTGGAAGTGCAGCTCGTAGAGCTTCGTACAGAAGGTTATTGACGCGAAAAAGCTCGTCGATTGTAGGAGGGAACACAGTGTTAAGCTTCTCAATAGAGATATCAGGTATCTGGTTCTTGAGAACATCCACTCGCAGAGGAATAAGAAAGTTTTGCATAAAGTCTACAAGGTCACCTCTTGCTCGCGACTGTATTAAATAGAGCTCTTCGCATGTATCTTGTACTTCCTTGGGCTCGTCATCCAGGGTGCTGGTGGGGTTGTCTGGCGGCGCATACAAATTTTCGGTAGGTTCAGGATTATATTCTCCGAGAGAATCAAACAAGTGTTCTAGCTGTTCGCCGAGTAAGTACGCCAGTTTGTTGTTCTGTGATATAGTCAGATCTGAATCTTCGTAAACAATATCAAGAACACTAGTTTTCATTTTTTTTGGTGATATAAGACCAGCATCCAGCATCCTAACTCCAATGTCACGTGGATATTTGCCACAAAGCAGTTTAAATCTCGAACCCAAACTTCCTGCTGCAGTTTCATCAAATGCTTTCAAAGGTGCAAGCCCCCGGCGGCCATTTGCCACTAGTGCTTTGCGAAGCGGCCGGTCCATGGTGGCAACAGTACGAAGAGCAGCCATCGCCAGGGCTCTGCGTACAGGCGACTTAAAATGTGAAGGAGCTAGCGCCCTACATGCCCCAAAGAAACGAGAGGAGTTATCTAACGTCATATCAACAAATCCAGAGCTACCATGAGCACCGATTAATATAACAGAAAGTCTGTTCAGGTCATTTGAAGCTCGGTAAACGACTGCTAGTACATTGCCGAGAACAGGATCATGCGTAGACATATATACTGCATCTCCTGCTCGCCCAGCCGGAAAGTCCGTGGTGTACGGGGCATTCGAATCAATGGTTATCACTGCTTCCATTCGGAATTTTCCAGAGTCAAAGCGCGGTCTGGAAAATATTACACAGTCTTGATACCACCTGAATATGTCGACACGTCTAATAACGTGCAACTCTAGGCCGTAGCGTATAAAGAGAGACCTTCAAGGAGGGTGGAGATCTGCAGCTGCGTCAGCATCAATTAGCCTACAGGACTCCTCTGATCGGCCGTTAACGCGTCGCGTTCCTTACTAAGATGGCCATAATTCTTTACTGCGATCTAATCAACAGACACGTCTCGTGACGGCTGTTATGCGTCTGACTGCGAATGTGGAACATTGCCCATACAGTATTCTTCAACTAACTCCCACGTTGCAGTCAGCTCTCAATGACGGCAGTCTAGTCTTTCGGTCTGATGCCGCAAACGGAAGTATAGTTGCGTGCACTTCCCATAGCACGTTTGGCCTCCGGCGTCTCAATCAAAGTAACTCGCTGCTACTGACTGATGCAACAAGACATTCGCTCCACGTTTTCGCTTCACCTACAAGTTTACTAGAGCCATCGCCCAAATGTGGTGAGATTGACTGGAATAAAGTACCAATGTATTCTGAGGCCGGGTTCTCAGACGACAAGAGGATAACAATAGATAAGCTTCGAGAAAACTCGTTATGCTCTGACATCGAATTTGAAGAAATGCTGAGGTCAAAACCAGCAGCGATGATTGATGATCGACTTGGCTGTCTCAGTAATAGCATTACCCATTCTGTGTTAGTAGAGTTAGTATCAGCTATGGTAGAGACTGGTGATATCGAACTTGTCTGTGGCGAAGCGGACGCTGTTGCGATGGGGAGAGGGGAGCCTGCAATTCTGCGGGCAGTATATCGCAAGTTTCGTCGCGGGGTGGATGTCCCTGGCCTGTGTTCAACCGAGGTATCCCGCTGGATCGGTTTGTTCCTCCTGAACCAACATCCTCACGAGGAGATTGATATGAAGCTGTTTAGCCAAAATTGGTCACGAGAACTGCCCATCAAAGTGAATACTAATTGGGCGTTACTCGAGGGCCACGTTGTTGAGATTCGACCCGGGTTTGTACGCTATATCGATCCAGAAAGCCTCTCTACAAAACCAAAAGACAGGTTTCGGCAGCTATTCAAGCTTAAAGAGTCGTGGAAACTTGCGGAAATGGCTCCTTTCCTCTCCGATTTGGTACCTGTTACAGCCAAGATCGAGTCCTGGCTGCTTAAATATGCAAAAAGACAACAGAGAGGGTGCGAGCTTTATATCACACCGAGGAAGTTGTGACGCGAAAATTCTAATATGTAAAGTTTATTAAAATCGTACCAACGTTTTGACGACCTCATAGACCCCCAGAAACACTGACCCGCCCGCTGATATCCACAACGTGCGTGGCACAATCCCTCGAAAATACGCACCGTCATGCCACACACCAAGGATAACTTTAGATAGGCGGATTTTCTCATGATGAAGCATTAATCGTGTTTTGATTACATCTAGGGGTGTTGTGGCAGCCGCTGCTACTGCTCCTGCCATAGCGCCACACACTAAGCCCTTGGCAGCATCAGCAACTGGAACAACTCGCTTCAATTTTTCGTATAAGGGGAATTGGATTGCCGTGAATGGTATCTCTCGCATTATCGTCGATGAGTATCCGCGGTACAATCCCCTGAATGCACCTTCTCCGCTAACGTTTTTAAGAATAGCCACAAGAGCATGCCACGATCGACCATATTGACCAGTTTGAACCCTTTGCTTGACAACTTCAGAAGGAACACGGATAGTACAAGCGGCAATTTCACCGAGGGCCCCGGCTGACATGTGAGTTAAAGGGCTATCCGAATGAAAGAATGAGCTTACGGTGGGAAGTATCTGTTTACTTTGATCATAAACCACAAAAAATATAGCAGCTCCCGGTGCAGATGCCACAATTGTAGAGCCTACTCCTTGGTACACACCACGCCAACCGCCGTTAGCCAAAAAGCCCCCTCGAGCTTGTAACCGGGTTTTCACAGTGTCTATTGGGAAAAAGCAAAGGTCAACAGCGGTACCAGCAACTCCTCCCGAGATAAGAGAACGAAGCGCATCGTCCGGCATCTGTGCAGGTCACCTTTGAAGGTTAACAGCGCACTTCTTGATCATGTAATATACAAAAGCTACACACTCACCACTGAGCGGCATCATACGATATTACATAACACTTGCATTCTTCGTGGAAAATGTGGCAAAATCGACGACTTATTTCGACCACGGCAGCTTCAATTCGTGCTGCAAATCTGTTGACATGCATCGCGCCTAAACATCTGCCTGTTGACCCTATGCGCGTGACTCTGGGACGATCAGCCAGTGGTGAAGGCAGCGAGCCTGGCCGACCTATTTATCTTGACGCACAAGCAACCACTCCTACCGATCCCCGGGTTCTTGACGCTATGTTACCGTTCTACACAGGGCAGTACGGCAATCCTCATTCTCGAACTCATCTGTACGGCTGGGAGACAGAGCATGCTGTGGACGAAGCCCGTGAACATATTGCAGCTTTGGTGGGCGCAGATCCTAAAGAGATCATATTTACAAGCGGTGCCACCGAGACGAACAATACGGTACTAAAAGGTGTGGCCCACTTTTATCGTAAGTCAAAGAAGCATATCATAACGACGCAAATTGAACACAAGTGTGTCTTGGATACTGCAAGGAACCTGCAAAATGAGGGGTTTGAAGTGACCTATCTTCCCGTTCAGCCAAACGGCAGGATTGATCTAGAACAACTTGATGCTGCCATTCGACCGGATACAGCGCTAGTGTCCATCATGTACGTCAACAACGAAATTGGTACTGTTCAAGATGTAGATGCGATTGGCGAGATATGTCGCAAGCACAAGGTTTTCTTCCATACTGATGCTGCCCAGGCCGCTGGAAAGATACCAGTCGACGTGAACAAAAGCAAAATCGACGTTATGTCACTCTCAGGCCACAAGATCTACGGCCCTATGGGTGTCGGTGCTATGTACGTACGTCGGCGCCCACGCGTACGGCTAGAAGCCCTCATTCATGGTGGCGGCCAAGAGCGCGGGCTCCGCAGTGGAACCTTACCTGCCCCCCTAATTGTTGGCATGGGAGAGGCAGCGCGTATTGCGAAAGCTGATCTGGAATATGATCATGCGTATATCTCAGGACTGTCCAAGAGGCTTAAGAGGTCTATTCTTTCCATCCCTGAGACTGTGCTCAACGGGGACCCCGAATGGTCCATCCCAGGCTGTGTTAATATCAGCTTCGCGTACGTTGAAGGTGAATCGCTTCTAATGGGCCTTAAAGATATTGCTTTGAGCTCTGGATCTGCTTGTACATCGGCTTCTTTGGAGCCATCGTACGTGCTCCATGCACTTGGCGCCGACGATGCATTAGCGCACTCTTCAATCCGGTTTGGCATTGGACGGTTCACAACCGAAGAAGAGATTGATCTTGTTATCAACACAGTCAACTCGCAGGTAGAGCACTTACGGGATATTTCTCCGCTATGGGAGATGCACCAGGAGGGAATCGACCTCAACTCTATTGAATGGTCTGGTCATTAAATCATTCTTAATGTAAACGGTAAGATATATAGAAGCATTTACGCCAATTCCACTACCTGACCATACAGCGCAGTGGGACATTGGACAGCTAATAGTTGATCCAGTAAGGGGAGTGCTTAATCAGAACACCTTATCTAGCAAAGAGTGCTTTTGTAATAGATGCGATCTCTGTGGTCTGATGATTACTCCGTGACTTAGTAGACGTTGCATTATTCCGGCTGCTTCTCAAATTTGCAGCAATTATCGCATAGACCCCAGGAAATGCGTGAGTTCCATGACCCTATTCAAAGAAGAGCAAGAAAGGCTTGCCTGAGCTGTCGGAAGAAGAAGATCCGCTGTGTGTGGGATGACGACGCTGGATATGAAATACCATGTAGACGTTGCATGCGAGATGGGATTAAATGTGAGGTGCCTCAGGCTAGTCGACGTGGTGGTATACGCAACGTGATGGTAGGCCGCGAAAGACACCGAAGGGTCGAGCAAGCCCGCAAAGCCATGGCGAGTAATGCCACAGTGTCAGCGCTCTCCAAGGAACTGTACTGTGTCAATGATGCATTAAACATACTCACGCATGTGGCAGAGGATTGTGACAATCAGCCGTCACCTGACGAAGGAAGCGAGTCAGCTTGGTCTGATAGAGAAGATAATATACAAGACACTGGCGGAAGCGTTAAGTCTGACGGCAGCTCTGGTTTACCTAGCCGCTCACCTGATCTTGGATACAATTCGGGCGACAGCATTACTTTCGCCGACTCTATATTAGTTAAGAGGGGTCTGCTAACGGCAGAGGAAGCGGGCGTTTTAGTCCAGTTTTTCAGTGAAAATATGCAGCCCTGTTGTCTGCCATTTCCTCAATCGCAGCTAGTTCCAGCCCAATTAGCACGACAGCCTGTTTTGCTGTCCACAATTGGTGTTCTTGCTTCAAGATATTTCATCGAAAATCCTGATAAGTATACCATGACCAAACATCGAGCAAGAGAGCTACATAAACCAGTATGGGATTTTTGCTACAACGAGCTCTCTCATCAGTGGTGGAGTGTCCCAGACGAACAGATGCGTTCTTCTATTTATGCCATGTTATTACTTACTGAGTGGATCCCTGTCAGCCTAGATGGGGCTTCGGATGGGCATTACGATGGATACACAACCGCAATTCGTTCGTATTCTCGCTTGTGCTGGCTATTATCTGGGCAAGCTATGCGGATTGCACAGGATAGTGGACTGATTGAAACAGATTCGATGTTGTTTATCTTCTTGCATGCTACAGACTACGTGCTGAGCTGTAGACTGGGTCGAGAGCCGATGCTAAATATTAACGCTCCAAATGGCCTACCTGGCCAGATCGAACAGCAATGCTCACTTCAGGGTCGGGCTCGGCTTGATTTGCTCAAAATAATGTACTTGGCCAATCGCACACTATATTCTTCGCGAGAGGCCACGCGTCAATTGGTAGAAAGCGGCAGGTTCATCACCATACTGAATCTGCTTTGGCCGCACTTCCAGCTCTGGCGCTTAAAGTACAAAGAAATTGTCGAGGACAAGTCTTGGGAGTCGCAGTCTGTTCTTTACGAATTCAATCACTCCACTCTGTACGTTTTTTCACTTGCACTGATCTCCAAGGCAAATCAAGCAGAAACTATGGATAACATGATATATCTTCAAGATACCACAAAATATTTGAATGCCGCTACTAGTGCGGCTCGCGCATGCATTGAATTTGTGAGTGACCCCAACAGTCCAACCCCTATAAAGGCGGCTCCAGTACGATGGATGGTGAGATTAATGCACTCTGCCGTATTTTTAACAAAATGTTTATTATTCCCGGCTCTGTCTGCCCCTCGTGATTCTCCAGCCGTACTCATATCTGCAATTCGCACCTCTACAGATACCTTGATCGCTGCTGAATCTGATAGCGTCCCATTAACGCGTGGTTATGCCCGAATGCTACGAGAACTTTGCGATAAGTTTGAACAAGTTACAGATATTGTCCCCCACATGAATGGCTCATCGTCAGCCCCGCGACAAGCTCGAAGTCAACAGGTGGGGCCATTGAACGTAAATACATCCGAGTCCACCGTATGCTCAGAATCTAAACAACAGCAGGAGAATTCCGGGGTATCTCAAGCTGCTACACACTCTGAGCTACACACCTCTTGTGATTCAAAGCTGGAATCGCAGACTAGTAAGATGGCCAATAATTGGCTACCTCCGCATCGTGATGTCACTCTTCAAGACACTGCGTTGCCTGATGCAATAAGTTCTTTTTCAGGAACACAGAATGAAGATCTTAATGATTCCCTGAATACTCTTTCGCAAGACCAGAATTCACGCAGGCTCTCACTCCGGAGCCTCAACATTGAGCCATCCCAAAGTGTGTACCCTAATTTTGGAATGTCTGTGGACAACTCATTAGAATATATGCCGTCAGCTATGGAGGATATGCACCCCATATCTGGGTCACAGGAGCTGTCCCAATACTTAGATTTGACCATGTCTATACCAGGGGGTGGCATTGGCTTCATTGACAAACCCGAGTTTGGTTCACGATTGTTGAGCTTGGATCCTTGATTAATCTCGCGACTACCATAATTTTAGATATGAATAAATAGATGTTACATGACGATACACTTCTCTTCACGATATGTCGATGCATAATCTTTGTGATGACGACGAAGAAACTTCGGACGCTTCTTTTTTTTACCAGAGCGATCGGCTGGTACAGACGTTATAGGTTTCACTTGATGCGGAGCCTCCGTCTGCGATAGGTCGGTTTGTGTAGCCTCCATCTTCGTATACTTGTCATTCAGATCTTCACTTTCGTCGTCATCCAAGGCAACCATACGGTAGAATAACATGTAGGGGCATTGCTCCTTAAATACTTCTGAGAAACAAACTGGTTGGAGTTTTTCCCCTGCCGGTGCCATATCGTCAACGAGCCACCATTGTCTTCCTCCCCTTTCTCCATCTTCAGTCTCTTCGATTGAGCTGGTCCCTAGTGGAGGAAGGTTTTGGCTCGAAGCGACAGTAGAAGAGGCATTGAGTACTGCAGCAGCTGCCGTCGAGAGAGAAGGATTGTTCGATATGATGCTGCTACTGCTGCCACTGGAGCTTCCAGCATTACCACGTAGCCACGAGAATCGTTTTTCTGAACTCACTGTAGTTGCAGTGGCAGAAGAAAGCTTGCGGGTTGGGGGGAGATCGCTAATAAGGGCAAGGTAGTGACCAGAGTTCACGCTAGTACCGGTATGGAATATCGCGGCCTCTAAAACAAGCTTGAAGTTTCCGAAAGCCTGCTTCCTGTCGCTATCATCAGCAACAAAAGAAGGCAGAGATATTGTCTCAGGGACTATAACTCTGCGGCTATTGCGTTGAGAGTGGCCATTGGAGTCCCAATAGTATCTCTTAAGAACCAAACCCAAAACTGGCCTCGTCTTGCCAAAATGTCTGGCAACCTCATCAGCTCCAAGATTATTCAGTGGTGAAGACTTAGTGATTGAGCTAGAATCGGCATAGAATGGCATCAACTGCAAGAACATCCAAGCTGGCAGGGTTATCTCGTTATCAGATGTCCAGAGTGAGTTCTTTATATCTCGAGCACTGGCCTCATCTTGGGCATTTAGCCTCGGACCAAACAATTGATTATAACTAGGCAGTGACCCTGCCTCAGGCACATCGCCACTAAACCCAGCTGCTGGTGTCACTTGGCTAGATGACTGAGTTGAGGTCTCTTCAGCTGATGCACCAGGTGATGTCATGGCCGAAGGCGAGTCGGCGTGTGTCTCCGGCTCTTCGAAAATCAGGCCATCATTTTCTGAGCCACCTTCATCGACAGGCGGAGTAGAGAAAGACCATGCATCGTCATCATGAGGGATTCCATGACCGGATGTGAATCGCCGCGAACTCATAATGCTCGGGGTAGTGACTGATATTATAGAGTATGACCTTCTTCTACTGTAGCGTGAAGGGCTTGATGTAATGCGTGATGAAGGGGTCACCCCAGCTATACCATCGCGGAAATTGTCCCGAAAAAAAACGGAACCACCTTGTCCCTGTGGTGCGTCAAGGTGGCGCGAAACAGACACTGCATTAGAGAAATATATTTCGAGACACTCCTCGAGGAGTATGGGTGGGTCCGACGCCACTCCTGGTACCGGTAGATAGAGCAGCTGCTCTTTGATGAGCTTGTGGTCATCCTCGTCCCCCTTGCCAGCATGAGCAATGTCGACCCTGAGTGCTAAGAGGGGCATGTTCAGCTTTTCCGTTATGAATGCAAAAAATTCAGCGGCATCTTGCTGCTGCAATGGCGCTTTTGCCGACTCACGAGCCCAGCCGGCATTGACAGCTGCAGCCATAAGCCCCTGGACGATGTCACTAGTGACAAGTTCTCCGTTTCTGAGGAGGTTTACAAATAGGCGCAACCACACTGCCAATATGTTTGTTTCTTCGTCATTATACCTTTGAGGGTTCAAAAGAGGTTCAAAGTTCCCCATGCGGCTAAACATCGCCACAAGTAATGAGTCCATGTAACAGGACACTCCATGGTAATTGGAAGCCCCACGTAGAGGCATCGTCTGACCCCTTTTCGAGTATACAGGTGTTACATATCCCGCAACGGCATCCCTGAAGAATTGCAGAAGAGTGACAGCTCGACCAGGATCCCCCTCCGCGAATTTCGAGTTCAGAGCATTGCGAACTGCCTGCTTGGTGATTTCTGGCCAGAGTTTATATGCTTGAGTATAGGCTTGGTCGATTGCAGCCTGCGAAATCGGCGAGCTCGCTTTAGTGCTATCTGCAAGACCCGAGGCCACGGGAAACGAAAACAACGTATCGTCCACATCAGCTGCAGACGGTCTTATACTTGACATGTCGGCATCTATTTCACTTCGCTGAAGTATTTTTCACACGTCAAGATCGGTTTTGCCACACGCAAGTCGTACAGGAATGATACGCTTGATATAGGACCGTCTATACTTTGGCTGGTCAGTGATTAGTGATGATGTTGATCAGATTCTTCAGATTGGGGATTCAAAGGGTGAAGGAAAAGCATGCAACTTTGACATGGCACTTAGATAGCGGCAGAAATGATTGAATAAGTCTCATTTCGGCTATCTCTACAGCTTCTCCCTGGCAAATCTTTTATACACCTTATTCTCTACGTTCTCAGCTCTCTTTATCAATGCTGTCTAATTTGCAACTAATCACTTATCTAAAACAATGAAATTGGACCCGTCCAATGTCTACTATCTCGCTAATGAGCAACACACGCGGCGGCTTCTGAAGCTGTGACAATCTCCCAGCGTAGAAGATTATGACATCACTGAGCACACCGCAGCGACCACATGACGTCAGTCACTTTCATATCTGAGCTGGAAGTGCAATGTGGCTCATATAGATCCCAGAGTTCGCTGTAATGATGCAACCTTGGCAGCTCTAGTAGTTTACCCTTTCTCTTGTGGTCTGGTCCTCTGGTCTGTCTTACAAGTATGCGCGCCCAGGTTTAGACAGCCTAGTATGTATATAATATGACCAGGTGAAGCTGAGATCGGCCAGCTATGACAATTATTCCTGGATCGCCCTTTAAATTTACAATGTACAAACCTTACTTCAATCCAAGAAATCTCAGATTATGATCGCATAGAATCGCATGGAAGTCGCAGAATCGTTTGATTAGTCATTCGCTGTAACACGGCCTGGCAACATAAGCGCCATACGCCGGGCGGCTAGCACGTAAGCTGTTCTAAGAAACTTGGACCCATCCATCCTCCCCCACTCTCGCGCATCCGTCTAGTCGACTTGCCGTACGCGCTTCTGCCTGTACTTGGCTACTACTGTCCGGCACCTTCGGGTGGACACATTTCTGCTTTCTTCGCTTCGTTGCTAAATCTGCTAAACTGGGGACAATGGGTGCGTTTTCAAAGGCTCCTTTAGCGTCTGTTGATATCTCCACCGGTCGAAAATCATCACAAGATAGCATTCATGACCACAACAGTGACTCGAAACCACCAAGCAGACCCTCTAGTCGTGCTACCACGCCTTCGAACGAGGTCTTTAACGGGACAATATCTCCAGGTCGAGTTCCATTGGAGCATGCGACTAATGTAAAGCCCCCAAGCGGTCCTCCTAGTCGGCCTACCAGTCGGACAGAGTCTCGGCTTAGCCCGCCGCCTCCTGGACCCTCTACGTCAGCGCTGCATCCTTCGCCTTCTTCTGCGTCATCCGCTGCTTCTATCCATAGCCACGCCGCAGGACGACCGCTTCGCTTTGAAGTGTTCAAGGCCGGTACTCCTCAAGAGACCCACGAACATCACCTGCGTCCGGCTAGACGCCAAGAGAAACTGACCAGAATGCTCAAGGACTTATTTCGCGGTCATGCCGCGCCGGGCTCAGACTCCAGTGGAGACGACGACATTGATAAAGATTCTGAAGATGCAATTGCGGCAATTGAAAAAGGACCAGAGCCTCCGTCGCTCTTGGGTGGCCTTATTAAACAGCTCAGACAAGATAAACGAGATCCGGGGACCGTGTTAGAGGAGCTCATGTCGGCACGCAGTAAAGCTGACGGCAATAGCTCATTCTCCCAACGCTATGGCCAGTTGAGTTCAGTTGTGGGTAAAGGATCGTTTGGCGTTGTTCGCCTCGCGTCCAAAATAAATCCAGCTGATCGCAGACGCAAGCTAGTTTACGCGGTTAAGGAGTTTCGGCCTAATTCTGGGGAAGGCGAGTCGACATATCTCAAGAGATTAGCAAGTGAGTTCTGCTTGAGCTCGTCACTCCATCACCCGAACATTATACACACTCTCGACCTTCTGCGGGACCCCAAGGGGCAGTATTGTGGGGTCATGGAATATTGTGCTGGTGGCGACCTTTACTCTCTCATAGTGGTAGCCGGAAAGCTTGAAACTAAGGAGGCAGATTGCTACTTCAAACAAACAATGCGAGCGGTGTCCTATATGCATGATATGGGCGTCGCTCATAGAGACCTCAAGCCCGAAAATGTGCTCCTTACTTCGCGCGGAGCAGTTAAGATCACTGATTTCGGTAATGCTGAATGTTTTCGTATGGCATGGGAGAAGGAGATTCACATGGCAACCACTATCTGTGGATCTGGTCCTTATATTGCACCTGAGGAGTATACGAAATCACAATTTGACCCGCGAGCAGTCGATGTCTGGAGCGTCGGCGTTATATATTTAGCGATGCGTACTGGTCGCCACCTATGGCATGAGGCAAAGCCTTGTGATGATTTTTATGCTACTTACCTCCGTGGACGCAAAGACGAAAACGGGTACGAGCCAATTGAGACATTAGAATCTAATCGCCGTCGCAACGTGATATATTCCATGTTAGATCCAGTGGCATCACGACGCTTAACTGCACGCCAAGTTTTGAAATCTGAATGGGGTCGGGAAATTATAGTGTGCGACGCCGGAGAAGGAAAGCGGTTGGAAGAGGAACACCATGTAGCGGCCAAGACGGCAGCAGCTATGGGTGCAACTGTCACGCCGACACCAATGACTTCTTCTCCGGTTACTCGAGCAGCTAGTCCAACGGAGGTCCAGCCAACGATTCCAACTAGCCCTCCACTACCTGCCTCGGTGCCAGCAGCCCCACCCAAGACATCTGGTCCTGCACCACAGCGTTAACCCGTCTCTATATATTAGAGTAGCTTCTATTCATTCATTCAGTGTATAAAGTGTAGATTGCGAAGGTCACTGGGTTACGTATCTCACTCAAAAAATGCCCACCCCCACGCCCACATATCCAATAGTTCGACAGTTCGGATTATATAATCGTTGACAAATAACTCTACCGGCGCAATAGCACGTCGCTGTATAGATCCAGCTTTCGTTCATCGCCGCCACTCATAGCAATTTTACGCCCAAAATGAGCTGGACTGGCTTTAAGAAGGCTGTCAACCGTGCCGGTACTCAGGTGCTAATGAAGACCGGACAGGTAGAGCGCACAGTCGATCGAGAGTATGATGTCGAGGAAAGACGATTCCGCGTGCTTGAAAGCACAGCTTTGCAGCTTCAGAACGAGGCAAAGGGGTACCTCGATAGCTTAAGAGCCATGACGAATGCGCAATTGAAGATCGCAGAGACAATCGACGTTTTTTATGGCGATGCAGGTGCTCACGACAATCTAGCCAAGTATTACCTTGAGGCTGTAGAAGACTTGGATGCCCACACTGTTAAAGAGCTAGACGAACCCTACCGCGAGGCTGTTCTTGACCCTATCATGCGTTTTACGTCCTACTTTGTGGATATAAATGAGGCAATCAAGAAACGAGCTAAGAAGCAGCTGGATTACGATAGGCTGAGAGCGAAGACTACCAAACTTGTTGACCGCCCTGCTCGTGATGTAACTAAACTGCCATTAGCGGAACGCGAGCAACGTCAGGCCCGCGAGGCCTACGAGTTAATTAATGATCAGCTCACGGCCGAATTGCCTCAGCTGATCGATTTCCGCGTCCCATATTTGGACCCATCTTTTGAAGCTCTAGTAAAGATTCAGCTACAAGTCTGCCAAGACTCTTACAATCGACTAGCTGAGATTCAAAAGTATCTTGAACCTACGGTTCGTGACGAGTACGCCAATGGCCAACTGGATGCATACGTGGAGCAATCTTTACTGCAGATGCGTGAACTTCAGATAGTGCAACTCTGATCTAGAGTATTCTTTCTGCTTTTTGTTCTACAACTCAGATTCAGAGTTGGATACATATATGTACGCGTATATATATATATATCCACATATAAATTATTTAAACAGACACGCGGGTTCTGCAGGCTTAAGTTGACTAACAATCAGCGCTCCCGGTATCGGCAGCTATATAGCTAATATTCTTCGAATCATCCGCAGTCGAAAACAAAATGAGCGTACACTCAAAGAAGATCGTGGTTTTACCCGGTGATCACGCGGGAGTCGAAGTCGTGTCAGAGGCTGTCAAGATTCTACAGGCTGTAGAAAGCGTGTCGTCGCAGTTCTCTTTCGATATCAAAGAATATTTAATTGGGGGTGCCGCTATAGATGCTACAGGGGAACCTCTACCCGATGCTACCCTACAAGCTGCTAAGAATGCAGATGCAGTGCTGCTCGGCGCTGTAGGCGGTCCCAAATGGGGCACCGGCAAAGTCAGACCTGAGCAGGGCCTCCTCAAGATTCGCAAGGAGCTAAACCTGTATGCAAACCTCCGCCCATGCAACTTTATTGCCGAAGATTTGGTTGATCTCAGTCCTTTGAAGGCCGAAAATGTGAGAGGTACCGACTTTGTCGTTGTACGAGAGCTAGTAGGTGGCATTTATTTTGGAGAGCGCAAGGAAGACGATGGGAGCGGCGTGGCTTGGGATACTGAAAAGTACTCGGTACCCGAGGTCACACGTATTGCACGCATGGCTGGATTTTTGGCTCGTCAGTCAAACCCCCCTAAGCCTGTTTGGAGCCTTGACAAGGCCAATGTTCTTGCGTCTAGTCGACTGTGGCGTGAGACCATTACAAAAGTTTTCACCGAAGAGTTTCCGGACGTAAAACTGGAACATCAGCTCATTGACTCGGCTGCCATGATCCTCGTGAAGACGCCACGTCATCTCAATGGCGTCGTTGTTACGTCTAATATGTTCGGCGATATCATTAGCGACGAAGCGAGCGTGATTCCTGGTTCTCTGGGCCTCCTACCCTCTGCATCTCTCTCAGGCTTGCCAGACACCAATACTGCCTTTGGATTGTACGAACCTTGTCATGGATCTGCTCCTGACTTACCGCAAAATAAGGTGAACCCTGTTGCAGCTATATTAAGCACGTCCATGATGTTACGTTTATCCTTAGGCTTGGTGAAGGAGGCTGATGCAGTTGATACTGCTGTGTCCAATGTGGTCCAGAGAGGTATTAGAACTGCTGATCTAGGTGGTTCTGCTTCTACTGTCGAGGTGGGCGACGCTATCGCAGCCGAAGTCGTCAAACTTCTTGCTTAAGGGCTTCAAGACCCATGCTCGATATCCCGGTGGCCGTGATGAGCACGGCCCACTAACATATAGTTATATGACTGAATATGAATGGACTTTACTGGTAATATTGATAACTTTAGAGTTTAGTTTGTCCGGATTGAACGGCAGCCCATCCCTCATCTGTTAAAGGTACATATCTTTCACCTTGCAGCCAGTAGATGCCCTGAGAGGGAATCTTCTGATCTCTGAACAATTTCTTTTGTATTTTGTTATTTCCAGTAGCAGAGATACTGGGTACAAACTTCAAGAATATAGGTACAGCATAACGCGGTAGAGTTTTGCAAAGCATTGCTCCGAGTTCGTTCAAGTCAGGCTTGTCTTCTGGACGCTTCAATTGAACTACGGCAAATCCTGCGCGACCTTCATGATTCGGAACTTGAACACCAACAACAACACTTTGCTCAATGTGTGGGTCACCCGAGAGAGCTTCCTCAACTTCATTTGTGGAAACGTTTTCACTCTTCCAGCGGAACGTATCTCCTAGGCGGTCCACAAAATGATAGCAGTTCTCATCATCAAGGCGCAAAAGATCTCCCGTTCTAACCCAGGCATCGCCTTTTTTGAAAACGTCAAAAATAAGCTTCTCGTTAGAAGCCTTTGTATCGCCTTTATATCCTTGGAAGTCTAGAACAGTGTTCTTGCGATCAACCTTGAACAGGAACTCGCCCGGCTCATTGCGATTAGCGCGAACACCTAGCCCTGTCTTCGGATCTCTCCAGATTTCTTGAGTTTCCTGATCAATTCTTACAATATCAAATCTCGTGGCCCGCAAGATTGCAAGCACAAAATCACCGAAGTGACCCGCGCCGCCTATGCCAAAGTTTCCATCTTGAACGTTCACTATAGCTCCAGGAAATTCAGTTGCACCATAAAATTCACATATTCGAGGAATTTGGAACCGTCGCTTAAATTCTTTCCAGACATCGGGTCGGAGGCCGTTACCCAGCGCCATGCGGACATTGTGCTTAGTCTCATCAGGGCATGGTGGTGCGTTGAGTAAATACCGACACGTCTCACCGACATACTGAATAGCTGTAGCTTGGGTCAACTTGACTTGTGTCCAGAATGTAGTAGTAGAGAATTTGTGGCCAATGGCATAGGTAGCGCCGACATGAAGAGATGCTAGGAATCCAAGAACTGCAGCTGTTGAATGGTACAGTGGCATTGCTGAATACAAGGTGTCTGACGACTTGATTTCGTTAACATCAGAGTACATACCTGCACTCCAGGCTTTTTTCCAAGACATTCCAGCCGCCTTCGGCATACCTGTGGTGCCTGACGTAAAAATCAGGCAGCTTGGATCTGATAGAGCCGGATTTCCACGTTGCTCTGGAGATATCAGATACGGCTCATAGGTGCTCAAGACGTGTTTGAAATGCTCTGCATCTGCAATCACGATAGGAACATTAATTCCCTCGCTTGCCTTCAGAGTATTCTCGCCAACCTCAACGTCCACAATTAGCAGCTGCGACTGCGATACCTTTACGCAGTGGATAAGTGGCTTGTCAGTGAGGTTGTAATTGATCATTGCAGGCACAGCTCCAAGTTGCCACAATGCGAACCACACAAAGATGAACTCTGGTTTATTCACGAAGTCCATAGCAACAACGGAACCTTCCTTAATTTTGTGCTCTTTGGCCAGATAAGCCGAATACCGAAGAACTATATCATAGACCTGCCGATATGTGTACCGACGGAGTCTGAATAGACCGTCCAAATTGCCACTGGATACGATACTATCTGTATCTGCGCTACGAAGCGGCTCAGGATATATCAAAAACAACTTATTAGGTCGCTTTGAAGCTTGCTGCTCGAACAGATACCATAAATTTAGTCTTCCACGATGCGCAGCAAGAGAAATTTTGACCGCATTGTGGATCAAAGCAGCCGTAGAATACAAATCCTTTCTGATATGATGCTTCGCATCCAAATATCCTAATCCCAGAACACCCAAGGCAGCAATCTCCACTCCACTCATTTTTACAAAAAGTTCAAAGTTTGTATGCTTCTGGTGTCCCCCTCCTCGGTTCTGATTAGTGAGGCATTGTGGGGAATATAATACTCTGGATGACAAAGGAAATTCGGAGCCGCTGGTTGCGTATTTCCGGTACCGAGGCAGAAAGAGCGGGGAATGCTTAAAGGCAGTTATGCATATGCGTAATTGATAACTGCCAAGGGCTCACTTCCGATGCGTGCCCTAGCCCACAAATCCGAATTGATCAATATTATTATTAAGCCACGAAAGGTAAACAACAGTATCTAAAGCGCTGATCTTAGCCACCATCTCACCATCCAAGTTGTAGTTGGGAATAATGGGGATCCCGATCATTGAGTTCCTGCGTGATAGAATCTACCTCGGCGCATTCGATGTTGTACCCTCCCCAGTGAGTTCACAAGGCCGTAACCGAGTGTTTTTCACCATAGACGATCTGCCATATCCGGCATTCAATCACGACTTTGGTCCATTATCGATTGCTCATCTTTATCGATTTGCTGTCACATTGCATGAGGTCCTGAATAGAGATGAGAACAAAGGAAAGGCTGTGGTATTCTATTCTGGCACTGATCCACGCCTGCGCTCTAATGCTGCATGCGTCCTGTGTAGCTACATGGTTTTGGTACAGTCCTGGCCACCGCACTTAGCTTTAGCACCTATTGCACAGGCTCAGCCACCTCTGATGCCCTTCCGTGACGCCGGCTACTCGATTGCCGACTTCGTTCTGACTGTGCAAGATGTTGTGTACGGCGTTTGGCGTGCTAAAGAAAATGGATTGATTAACATTCGGTCATTTTCGCTTGAGGAATACGAACATTATGAAATGGTAGAGCACGGTGATCTTAATGAAATCTCCCCACATTTTGTTGCTTTTGCATCGCCAGTTCAAGAAACAGCTGGTCGAGTTGATTCTCCGTTTCGCTCAGTTCTAGATTATTTCAAGAGCCACGAAGTCAAACTAGTTGTTCGGCTCAACTCTCATCTTTACGACAAATCTGAGTTCGAAAATGAGGGGATCAGACACATCGATTTAATTTTTGACGATGGCACTTGCCCAAGTATGACATTCGTTCAAGGCTTCATCGGCGCAGTTGAAGGGGTTATCTCAGAGGGAGGAAAAGTTGCTGTGCATTGCCGCGCAGGACTTGGCCGTACAGGATGCTTAATTGGAGCCCATCTAATATACACTTATGGATTCACGGCTCAGGAAGCCATATCCTATATGCGATTCCTTCGTCCGGGCATGGTCGTAGGTCCGCAACAGCATTGGCTATACCTTCATCAAAACGAATTTCGTGACTGGCGTCGTACTATGCGTTTGAGCCTTATTGCCGATGACTCTCTAGCCGGATACTGCCCTCTGGTTCCCGCAACATGGCGGGACGCTGGTAATGCACGTTCATCTTCCGGGGCTTTGAGATCGCCCTCAGGTAAAATCCAGCCGCGCACTCCAGAACGCTCAATTCTCGGACAAGTTGGAAACGCCCACTCTGCACTTCCCGTGCCTACCCCCGGCCAACCTCGAAAAAGCCCCTCACCGATACCTGTACGGTCGCATTCTACGATTGCTACCAAGTACCATTCAATACACAATGGAACTGCCGAGGCTGAGACTAATAGTGATGAGGATATTAGCGCAGCAGAAATCACTGAAGCAGAAGCTTCCGCGGATGAGACTGAAAATGGGGTTAACCTTAAAGTAAATCGCATTCGCACGGTTTCGCGTCAGCATCAGCCTCCATCTGGATCTAGATCTCCGAGCGGTAGGCGCAGTGTTACTGAATTTGCGCAGCAACAGCGTAATATGTCGAGACAAACGAGGGGGGTCTCTAACGGCTCTGTGCCTCCTCAGGGCCTCCGTACTTTGCAAAGGCGACGTCAGACGTCATCAAGCTCGAGCGCAAGTACCGCCAGCGATGGTTCGACGGGTACGACTGCGCCAGTTTCCTTCTTACGTCGCCCTGCACGGGTTGCTAGCGTGCACAAGTAGCTGTACCATCACAATGCATTCAATCTAAATTCAATATCGGCCCTGTGCTTTGTGGGAGGGCTGACCCTTGGCAACAGATACAGGCCAAAGCACTGACTTGGATTTACATAAACAGAGTTCAGGTATCATAGGCACGCCATTAGCAAGATCTCATGAAATGTGTAGAGGATTGGAGTATTTAATTGCAGCAGGTAACTTATCTATAGTTACGAACATGAATCAGAGCCGCCATATCTTCTCCTTTGGTGATATGAGACATTCGTTTACATTTACAGGTTATGAAGTTTCTAAATACGTCTCTTTCGCAAACACTTATCCCCGGGTTAAATTTTTGATAGTGAATTCGGCATAAATTTTCTCTTGTGAGACTTCTTATGCCACAAATATCTACCATCGTGCTATCCCCGGCATAATTGTTTTTCATAGCCATTCCCTCAATTTCGACTTAAGGAGCTCCAGTCGATTGTATAATTTATAATTCAAATACATCATATATTATGGCCAAGCTAAGTACACAACAAAGGAATTCTTACACAGCTTTGACACCTGCAAAGCACATAAAGTCGCTATTTATAGGTCACGAGACTCAAGAAAATTGCATCAAGAAGCGAGTATCTATTGGAGTACCTCAATCACACTCGATATTCTGATTGCGAATAAAGGTCGTTACTTTCTAAATGATGGCTGCCGGACCACGGTGACATCATGAGCATTACTAAGTAAACGCCAGTCAACGATACAGGAGCAGTCAACAGGAGGCGTCACGAGAGATGGACCAACACCTGATTGAGACGGTAAATAAGTTACAGGATGCATTTGCTGCACTTGGTCCTGTATCGAATCCTATCGATTTGCCACAGATTTCCGTAGTTGGATCTCAGTCCAGCGGTAAATCCAGCGTTCTAGAAAATATAGTTGGCCGGGACTTCTTGCCTCGTGGTTCGGGCATTGTGACACGCAGACCTCTGGTTCTCCAACTCACAAATGTCCGGGCTGGATCTTGCAAGCTACCTGAGGGCGTAACTCTTGGTCCAGGAGAGAGCGCGGATGAGTGGGGCGAGTTTCTTCACTTAAGGGGGAAGAAATACTACAATTTCGATGCGATACGGCAGGAGATCATTCGTGAAACTGAGGCTGTGACTGGTAAAAACGTAGGTATATCTCCTGTGCCCATCAATCTACGTATCTTCAGTCCAAAGGTACTGACTTTAACTCTCGTCGATCTACCTGGCATAACCAAAGTTCCAGTGGGCGACCAGCCACAAGATATCGAGCGTCAAATCCGCGAAATGATATTACAATATATATCGAAGCCAAATTCCATTATATTGAGCGTGACAGCAGCAAACACCGATCTAGCAAACTCGGATGGTCTCAAGCTCGCACGTGAGGTAGATCCCCAAGGTATCCGTACTTTGGGAGTGCTCACAAAAATCGATTTAATGGATGCTGGCACGGATGTGGTAGATATTTTAGCTCTGCGCGTCATCAAACTTCGCCTGGGCTTCGTACCGGTCATCAATCGCAGTCAGAATGATATCAAGACGAGTAAGTCCATCCAATCTGGACTGGAACATGAGCTTCAATTTTTTGAGAGTCATCCTTCCTATGCGGGTAAGGCAGCATTCTGCGGTACGCCCTTTCTAGCGCGGAAACTCAACACTTTGTTGATGCTCCATATCCAGAAGACTCTACCTGAGACAAAGCAGAAAATAGCGTCAGCCTTGGTAAAATATCGAGGTGAGCTCGATCAGCTTGGTGGGCCCATTTCCGCGCTGTCTAGTCCCTCCAATATCCTTTTGAATATTATTTCAGAGCTTGCTAAAGAGTATGAGACTATTCTGGAGGGAAACGCGGCGGATTTGAGTACCGCAGAGCTCAGCGGCGGAGCACGAATTTCTTTTGTGTTTCATGAGCTCTATGCAAAGGGAATACGTGCTATCGACCCTTTCGAACAAGTTAAGGATGTAGACATCAGGACGATCCTATATAACTCGTCTGGGTCTACGCCTTCTCTCTTTGTAGCTACTCAAGGGTTTGAGGTAATTGTGAAGCAGCAGATTCAAAGATTCGAGGAGCCTTCTCTACGATGCATCACTCTCATTTACGAAGAGCTCGTGCGCATCTTAGGACAAGTTTTATCTCGGCCCAACTTCCGACGCTACCCTCAGTTACGTGAACAGCTACGGAATGAGTCGCTTCATTACCTGCAACAACTTATGCAGCCAACTCAGGGGCTCGTATCAGATATGGTCGGAATGGAAGCCAGCTACGTCAACACGGGGCATCCCGATTTCATAGATGGACATACGGCAATGAGCATCGTTAGTGAGAAATATCGACCCAACGGTAAAGGTGCACCGGTTCAATCTCCTCAGGATGCGCCATCAAATGCAACAAATGTCAAAGATGGGTTCTTCGGATCCTTTTTCAGCAACAAGTCTTCGAAACGCAAGATGGCTGCAATGGAGGCTCCTCCAGCCATTCTTAAAGCAAATGGAGCCCTCTCCGAACGTGAGAATATGGAAACAGATGTTATCAAATTACTGATACAATCTTATTTCAATATTGTAAAGCGCACGGCTACGGACATGGTGCCAAAAGCAATCATGCTCAATCTTGTTGAAAAGTCCAAACTAGGCCTTCAGACTGAGCTGTTAGAGAAGCTGTTTAAAACGAGTGACTATGAGTCGCTGCTGAAGGAGAGTGACTTTGTCGTTCAACGCCGAGAGGAATGTCAAAATATGGTTCAAACATTGGAGAAGGCCTCGGAGATAATAGCAGGTATTCAAGGTTAGTTTCGGATTCAGGAGATCCTACGTCGCGTTCATAATTAAAGTGCAGACCTATTTATTTCCATGTCTTAGCATTGAACTCACTAGCAGTGCCCAGCTTAAAGCTTGAAATATCTTTTATAGTAGTTTTAGCGCGGGCTACGGTCACCAGATTTTTGAGTCCCTGCTTGTATTTTCCGAAGCACACGTGTCAGGATATCCTTGTCATTGGCGTTTGTCCATCCATCCATACAGCTTCACCCCTGGGCTCTCCTCTCGCTTACGAAAATACCCTCCCGTCCCTTGCGTACTATCATGCCTGGCGGGGAGCATAATGGGGCCAAGGTTGCTGAAGTCCTCAGCATGGCTTACACGGATAGTTCATTGAGACACGTCTTGTCTACATTAGATGTCAAAAATGAGTGCGGGGATTTGGATGAACACAACATTCGGACGCGGCTAGCCGATGACTGGATTGCAAAATCATACTCGGCGCTGGAACGCCTGGCACCAATGTACGATAGCCTTGCAGCGCTGGGAAATAGCATAGACAACATTGGTCTGATAGACGCCGAGATGGAAACTGTTCTAAATACTAGAATTGCAGCGACCCGTGTATTCGCCGCTGAGGTTACGGCCCTTCAAAGCGAAAAGAGCGATTTGGAAACGAAAATGCGCACCGTTGAAACTTATCGAAATCTCTTTGATCTTAATGAGCATGAGCGCAGTATCCTCGGCGACGCCGCAGTCACTGCATCAGATGAGGAATTTTTCTCGGTCTTTGCAAAAGCAAAGCAAATGTATAAAGAGACAAATATCTTGATGGCGGATTACCCTAGGGCAGGAGAGTATGTTATGGCCCAGCTGGTTAGAGAGCTTGATCGCGGATATGATAAGTTAAAGCAAGTTTTAGACCAGCACATCAATGGCCAACTCTCACGAAAGTTACCACTACGGAAATACATGGCGCTATTAGCAGACAGACCTATCCTATTCAAAATGGTACTCAACGATCTAGTTGGAACTCGTCGGTCTGCGTTAGCTCTTGAATTTCAGCAATTTCAGACTTCCGTGATTACGGAGTTTGAAGCGCCAGCAGTCCTAGGCTCGCTCCTGGCATGGGTTCATGCTGCAATTGTCAACGAATTTGAAAATGTGAGCATCCTCATCGATGCAGATATTGATGAGGCGCGTCATGACGATGAGGACGTGGCTTCAAAGAGTCTTGTTCAGCTTCTCGACACAACGGATACACGAAGGATAGTGACCGAAGTTGTAGAATCTATAACCAGCCAAGCTCTCGAGTCGCTACTTAAACAACGGGTGACGTCGCTCGTACTTCAACAAACAGATCCCGTAGTTGTTGACAGGCTGTCCGGTATTATTATTTTCTACACTCAGCTACTGGAAAAGTACGATCAGAAAACAATCATCCAAAGTCTAGAGCAATTAGACGCAGTTGTCGAGAGGCAATTTGCCCATACTTTATTTGTGCGTCTGGAGTCTGCGAGAACTACGAAGTCGGAAACAAGAGTTCCAGACGACAAGCACCCCCCAGAGTTTTGGGAGGGTGCTGTGGATACTGCCGCTCAAGTACTACAAAATCATGAAGAAGGAGTAGCGAGAGAGAGCAGGGGTGCTCCTGTTCTGATTCGAAGGCGGCTTGACGCAATACTGGACTCGGCGTACCAAGAATGCGTGAAGATATCTGACCACGATGCCATCTACCTCCTCAATTGTCTGGATGTGGCAAAGACGCGGTTAGCGCCACATCTGTCGGCTATCGGAAAACTTGAAGATTTCGAAGTCAAGATAGATGAACTGTGTCAGCGTCAGATCTTACGAGAAAAGGATGATATGATTAAAGATTCAGGGATCAACAACGGATTTGATGCTGCGCACTTCGACTTGTTTCTTTCTCAGGCAAATGAGAAATTATCTCGACACGTCATGCATCTTGCTTCACCTGCAATGGCAAGCAATATCAGCCGTGGAGCAGCGGAGGCCTTTGTAGAAACCTATGGCGAACAAAAGTCTTGCCCCAGGGCAGTTGAAGATGTACGGACCCTTCTATTGTGACATTCTTGTTGCTAGGCTCTGAGATCAAATTAGATTAGTGCATAAGTTCTCACGAGAAACAAATAGTGGCAGTGCTATTTCTAATAGCGCATGCTCTATATAATATGAGTTGCTTTTTCTGCTACGTCACTAAACTTTCATAGCATGGTGAATAATAAGTCAATTACCATGTTATGCGGCTAATCGCATAATATTCCACGGTGTTGGCCCCGAGTCACCTGAGTCACTACATACTGAGCCCGAGTCATCTGAGTCACTGCATACTGAACCCGAGTTATCTGTCGTATATGACAAAGCTTAAGATATGGGCTCAGATATATAAGATGACGCCATCCCACGGGATATGGCGTCAGAGATAACGCACTAATACACTTACGCACAAAATGGCTCCGCTGATTCAACATCCTGTAACCGCCTCCGCTGAGGTAGGTAGAAAAACGCAGGACTCTACATCTACAATTTCTGAGATTCCACTGACACCACCCCAAGAATTGTCGCGAAGCTACGCGACCGAATTCGACAGACTCATTGATGATATCAAAGAGATCATGGGTCCTTCGTCTGGCTTAGATGCCTCTGACGTCGACGTTACGCAGCTCTCGGATCGCATCCGCGATTATGTCTCCAATCGTGATGACTGGGCCCAGTATGCTTATGTCGATACCGCCCTTAACTACACGCGTAATGGTGTGGATGACATCAATTCCAAAGCAAATCTATTAGTGCTCGTCTGGACACCCGGGTGCGGTTCTGCGATCCACGACCATGCTAACGCGCATTGTGTTGTTAAAATCTTGGAGGGCACACTGAGAGAGACCCTCTATGATATGCCAGGTGAAGAGAATGGTGAACTCAAAGTTAAACGTGTGTCTGATTACACACGTGACCAGGTCTCTTATATGAGTGACAAACTGGGTCTGCACCGTATGGAGAACCCTGGAAATACGCCAGCTGTTTCATTGCATCTTTATACACCACCGTATGCCTCTAAATTTGGTTGCAATGTTTATGACGAGACAAATGGCGAATCAAAGCACGTAAGCATGTCAACGTTATATTCCGACAGAGGTGTCCTCACAACAGGTAATGCAGCTACATGTTAGGAATTTCAATTTTATATTTCAATTTTATAAAGCAGGATCGCTACATATCGCTCATGAGTAAAAGAATGCAATTTAAATCCACACCGACGGTTCAGGGGCGGCAGTCCCATCTTCCTCTTGCCGCCGACGTGGCGCGTCACTAGATTGAATTGTCGCAGAAACTGCAGTTGCAGTGGCTTGCGGTAGAGCAGGTCCAGAGGATGGCCCCACATAACGCCCGTTTGGAAAGAGTGATGGACTAGGGATTGCAGCATCAACCTGGGTCTGCTGAGAAGGAACAGAGACGTTGGGAATTGGAATTGCGTGAGGTAGCTGGCCCAGTGCCTGGACCTGACTTTGATTATCGGTCAGGTTGTTGTTTTGGCCATGGCCCAGGGTTTGGCCCACTTGAGTAGTCTGCTCCGCTTGAGAAGATGCGGGTACTTGCATAGACTGACTTAACAGCCATTGTGGCCGCGGTACAGGACCGTCGTATTCCGGTAAGTCTCGGAATCTATCTTCGTGTTTGCTGTTTACATAGTTCCAGTCAAACAAATAGTCGTAATGATAACCTTGTCGCACAAAAAGGTCTCGCAAGATGCGCCGCAAATAAATGTAATCCGGCTTATCATCAAACCGTAGACTTCGAGAATATGTTAAAAATACTGCGAATTCTCGAGGAAGTCCGCGGCACAAGTTGTCTACAGTCGTGACAAGCTTACGTTCCATAATTCGTTGATACTTTTGCCGCTTGGTCTGAGCTTTGAGACCTTGCCATGGTAGGGAACCCCGAACAAAGTATATTAGGACATAAGCGAGGCTCTCAAAATCATCTCGACGACTTTGCTCAATGCCTAGATGTGTTGACACGCTCGCATATCGCGCCGTGCCAGTGAGGTTCTTGTGCTCACGGTAAGGAATGTGTAGATGCGTTCTTGAATCACGATACCGCTTTGCAAGGCCAAAATCAATGACGTTAACTTGGTTACCTTTGCGACCTACACCCATAAGAAAGTTGTCTGGTTTAATATCGCGATGAATGAAGTTACGTGCATGAATGAACTCTAAGCGACAGACAAGCTGATCAGCAAGGAGCAATGTAGTCTTGTAGGTAAACTTGCGACCACAGAAATTGAAGAGGTCTTCTAAAGAGGGACCTAGAAGGTCTATGACCAGTGCATTGTGGTTCCGCTCGCGCCCATACCAGCGAACGAAAGGGATGCCGATTCCGCCACTCAAACATTTGTACACACGAGCTTCATACTCTAGTTGTGGGTGCCGTGCCCGCACGGATTCCAACTTGACCGCAACCTCCTCACCAGATATGACGTTAACACCCAGGTAGATGTCACCAAAAGACCCGCAGCCAATACGACGAATTAGACGATACTTCTTACCGACGCGGAGATCCGGATCCAGCTGCGTGTCTTGCGCAGAGCTCATGTCTGGCGACACCGACTAGGGTAAGAGTGATGGGAAGGTGGGTGGGTGGATATTGGTGCTTGTCAGGTCTTTTGCTGACACAGCTGGGACTCCTGGGAGGCAGAGTGCAACAAGCTGAGTATGTTACAATCTGGCAAGGACTGCTACTGTAATGAGGCTATTTTGAGCTTTTTTTT
Source organism: Wickerhamiella domercqiae (assembly GCA_001599275.1). Lineage (NCBI taxonomy): Eukaryota > Fungi > Ascomycota > Dipodascomycetes > Dipodascales > Trichomonascaceae > Wickerhamiella > Wickerhamiella domercqiae. The sequence goes on from BCGM01000001.1 coordinate 2,785,078, forward strand.
GCCTCCCACTTTGTTAGTCTGAAATTTAAGTCCAAGCTGACGAAGAGGTAAAATCACATCTTTCCGGTACTAATCTGAAAGTAACAAACACTAAAAAAAATTGATATCTGACATTAATTAATCAATTATTAACACAGTGACATGGGAAGAAAGTCTGATATCAACTGAGAAGGCAAACGCTTCAGAAAACTTTGAAATTTCAGTTCCTGCATACGACATGACAACTAGTTGAAAATTTTCTTGAACTTGGCCTTGAACTTGGACAAGGAGCCCTCCTTTTCCTTTGAAGAGCTCTCAACCTTCTTCTCAGCCTGCTGGGCCTTCTCCTCAACCTTCTCCTCAACCTGCTGGGCCTTCTCCTCAACCTGTTGGGCTTTGTCCTTAACGCTGTCTGGAACAGGGTGCTCTTTTGCAAACTCCTTAGTCTTTTCAGCGCTTTCGTCCTTCATCTCTTCAACTTTCTTCTCACCTTCCTTGATCTTTTCCTGAGCGTTCTCTACGGCGGGGTGGTCCTTGACAAACTCGTCAACCTTGTCGGCGGTTTGGGTCTTGTAGTCTTCTGCTTGCTGCTCCATATTCTTCAGCTGTTCAGACATCTTGCAGAGTTTTCGTAAATTAAAGGATAATTGGGGATCGCGTGCTTAAATACCCTAAGTCTCCCCCCTCCCCCTTTGAAGAAGGCTTTGCGGATTAAACCAGCACCTTAAAGGGCAAGGGTAATGATGTAATCAGGGCTATGCAGCGGGGCTTTCCGACTAGACAATTCGAGTGATGAGTGCGCACTTCCCGAAAGTAGCCCAAACATGCTAACAGAGTCTATTTGCATATGATGTGAGCTCAATATTCAAGCTCAAGATCGCTAGAACGCCAAGGTAAGTTTTAACACGTCTCCACCAACATTTAGCCATGAGAGGCATTTTCTGCGTCGCTTACTAACCTTCGTATGTGTCTTGCGTATTAGCATCGTAATCACGCCCATGTGAGCCCCTGCCCCACCTAACGTTTCTCTCTTCCTTCGATTATTCAGAGACGGTGAGTTCTCAAGAATCCTGTGGCGTTTCTGTCTCCTCAGTTTAGTGCTGCCGCTGACGGAACATGTTAGCTGCCTGGCCCATTTAATTTTGAATTAAGGCAAATATACCTTTATTGGAAAATCATAGCGTGACCAGTTGCAGTGAATAGGTAGTGCAATATCCTGGCATTCGCCTTTCAGCGAATGTTGCTCTCTGCTGCTGAATCTCCAAATTCCGCGATCAGCAGTTCTCCCCACTTTCCGCTCAACGTTGCGATAATGTTAACAACTGTAGAGAGCTCAATGATTACCAAGAGCCATACTACTATTAGTCACCAACACAAGTAAATGACAACCACAGTAGACCCTGGGTTCGAGTATTTGCCAGACGGAAACTTGGGCGAGCAAAAAGCTGCACTTAAAGGGCACAAAAGCGACTCTAGAGTGCACGAATGGGTCAGTGAGCTTGTTTATGGCCCGAATCGTGAGCAGGCACTGCTTGAACTTGGAAAGGAACGCGAAGAATATGAAGACCTGGCAGTCGTACTCTGGCGATCTCATGGGGTTATGACAGTATTCCTTCAGGAAATCATTTCTGTTTATCCATTACTGTCTCCCCCACATCTCTCCAACCAGGCTGCAACGCGAGTATGTAACACGCTGGCGCTTCTTCAATGTGTAGCAAGCCACGCAGCAACACGAAACGAGTTTTTGAGAGCTCATATCCCGCTTTTTTTGTATCCGTTCCTGAACACTACTGCTAAGAACCGTGCCTTTGAGTACTTACGGCTTACTTCTTTAGGTGTAATTGGGGCTCTAGTAAAAAATGACTCGTCGGAGGTGGTGAACTTTCTGTTATCGACTGAAATTATCCCCTTGTGCCTCAGAATCGTGGAGACAGGACAAGAACTTAGCAAAACAGTGGCAATTTTTATTGTCCAAAAAATCCTTATGGATGATCTAGGGCTACAGTACGTATGCCAGACATACGAAAGGTTTTTTGCGGTAAGCGCGGTTCTCACGAACGTAGTACAGCAGCTAATTACCGAACAACCGTCCTCCGCCAGACTACTCAAACACGTGGTGCGTTGCTATTTGCGACTTACAGATGATCCGAGGGCACGTGAATCATTGCGTCATATATTACCGGAGCCGCTCCGGGATGCCACATTTTCACATATTTTGAGAGGTGACCTGACCACGAAACGCGCCTTGACTCAGTTGCTAGTGAGCCTAAACCCCGCCACGCCAGCAGAGGTCTAAGATTAGCAGCTCTCCCTTTTTATTTATATACAATGATTCGAACTAAAGGTGAAACTCTTTAAAGAAGGAATCTGGCGATGGTTGGCGACCCATTAATTCAGTCAACATAACCATTTCATCCCGTGAGCCACCTCGAGAAAGAATTATGTCCCGATATCGTTCACCTGCTGTAGCGTTAAGAGGATCTTTAGCGAACAGGCTGTGCCAGATGTCGGCAGAAAATACCATGGACCACAAGTAGCCATAATAACCAGCGTCGTAGCCAGCCATTAGGTGTGAAAATTTTGTGTAACCAGCATGGTGCTCAGGGCACGGTAAACCGGTAATTTCGGAAAGCGAAGACTCCCAGTGTCGGAGTGGATCAAAGCTGCAAGAGGGCTCTGTGTGAGCTTTGAGATCAAAGAGGCCAAAAAACAGCTGACGCTGAAGTCTGCTAGCTGCGTTTGCTTGTCTTGACGCGACAATCCTATCCACAAGCTTCTCTGGTAGTGGCTCACCAGACTGATAGTGACAACTCACTCTTTTCAACAGCTTGCGATCCCAAATCCAGTTTTCAAGCAACTGCGAGGGCGTCTCCACAAAATCACCAACTACGTTTGTGCCGCAAAACCGACTATACGGTGTTACACCTAGAATGGAGTGGATGCCATGACCTAGCTCGTGGAATAGTGTCACTACATCGTCGTGCTTGAGCGTACCAGAACTTGGAAAATTGCAAATGAGAGCAGATGCGGGAATTTGCGTGCAGCCACTGGTGTCTATATAGCCTGGAAGTAAGCTGAACATAGCAAAGTGATTGTATTTGTTCTCACGGGGATAGAGGTCAAGGTAAAGATAGCCCCTGAACTCGGAACTTTGGAATACAGAGTAGCACACTACATCCGAGTGCCATTTGTGATCCTTATCTAGTGGTAGCTCTTCAAATTTCAACCCCATAACGTCAGAGAAAATACCGAACATTCGCTTCAGAACTTCGTGAGTAGGGAAGTACTGCGAAACCAGCTCTTGATCAACATTGTAGCGGTCTTCAATCACCTTATTTTGAATCCAAGCTGAGTCCCATGCAAACACCGGCCCGCCTTTCAGTCGAGTGAATTCTTCGTGCTCTTTGATAGCAAGGGGTCTAGCGCGCTCGAGAAGGTCAGTAAGAAACCTTTTCACGGTCTCTGGTGTTCTAGTCATCCTATCAGTAAGTACGAGTTCAGCATGATTTCTGAAGCCTAGGAGATGTGCAATTTTCTCACGAAGTTCTAGAGCTTTGAGAAATAGTGAACTGTTCTTTGGAATCTGATTTTCAGAAGCAAGCCACATCTCTTTCCGCGTAGATTCTACACTGCAATTTTGGAGGATCGCAGTCAGCTCTGGTGCCTTGAAAGTAACTTTAAGTTTTCTATTCGGCAGTCTTTCTAATTGACTCAAAACAGAATGAGGAACTCCACGCAGCTGCTCCTCAGTAAACTCCCGAAAAGATAAGTCGTGACCTATATTGCTGAGGTACTGAATAGCCACATCTGACAGCTCTTTCTGTAGGTTTTCTAGAGCCTTTTTATCGCGCGCGGACAGTCCAATTCCGAGACCATTCCTTTCAAACTCCAGTAAAACTTTTTCTAGGAATCTTTGATCGAGGGAGCCACTGCTGAGAGGGACTCCAGATGCAATTTTCTCATACACGTCCTCGCGTTTCAGAGTCTCAATTTTAAAGTCCGCGAATCTCCTCTCGGCTTCTTCACTCTCTCTACGTACATCAGGATCTGAAGAGACGTGTTGATAGAAACTGAGTGATAGTGAAGGACCACTTAAATCGTCCTCCATGGTTGCGAAGGTGCGCACAGGGTCGGGGCAGCCAGCAGCGATGGAATCTAGTGCTTCGCGAGCTTTCTGAATTGCATGTTGTGTTTGGCGTCGTATTTCGTTAGCACTTTTGGCGAACTTAGGAGCCGGAGGGACGCTAAGCGTCGCCATCGACCTTAACACCCTACGCATCATGTGTGTAAGTTTCTCACTCCACTAGCTAGGCTACATATGTATATAATCGGAAAGTAATTTTATGGTGAAGGATAGATGTTGCTAAGTATTCGGTAACGTAGGCTCTACTTTTTTCCAGATTTCTTGATTCCACCTCCAGAAAGTGGGCCGCCTTTTTTAGCCTTCTCAGCTAGCTCCTTACGGGCTTGAGCATCGGCTTTCTGCTTTGCCTTGAAAGCAGCGTCATCTTCGTCTTCATCCTTGGACTGCTTCTTAGCCTGTTTCAAAGGCTTGAGTTTCCCTCCTTGACGACCAGACATTGACTCCAATGGTTTGAACAAGAGCCAGGTTGTTACGTTAGACACTATCTTCGTGACATAAGGGCAGTGAATAGATGGCTGATGTTCATGTGAGGCCGAGCTGCACTCATTGTCTCATCGTAATTATTACCTACACTCGCACGTAGCTGGCCCAGCATGGCTCCCCTTGTATATAAAATTACACGCGTCACTGAACTGATTGTCAGGATAGAGGACTTGCCACGTTTCTAACTCGATTACGCAGCCTAGCTCAGCAGACCCTCTCTCAATAGGGAGCTAGCAACTGTCTCGAGAGATGCTAGCCCACTCATTGCTGGGTTCGGGCACTTTGAAAGATGCAGATGAAAAGAAGATCAAAAGATGTATTCCCAAGGCCTCCAATAAAATTCTTGACCAGAGCGTCGCGAGGCTGTATATTGCATATCCTGACCGCAATAAGTGGCTATTCACTGGTATAAGTGGAGCAATTTGCCTAGTTGATGACCTCGTTGGCCATACGTTTTACCTTAAGATCGTAGACATCTCGGGAAACCTTGGTGTTCTCTGGGATCAAGAGCTCTATATTGACTTCCAGTATCATCAGGACCGTACATTCTTTCACAGTTTTGAGACAGAAGAGTGCCTCTGCGGTCTATTATTTGAGGACAAGAAGGAAGCAGCTCATTTTTATAATAGGGTCAATTCACGGCAGAAGTATGCATCTAAGGATACGTTAAACAACAAGGCAGCATTACCACGACAGAGAAAGGGGGCTGACGCTCCCGCGAGAGCACCGCCAGCCCCGAGGGGAACGCCAGGAGCCTCAGCAGATATGCAGCGTCGGAGGACGCAACTCAATCGCCAGATCTATTATGATGGGGAACCCCCGGCAGAGTGGCGACAGCTTTATCGCGATCTAGCTGATGCTGGAATAACTGAAAATATGATATACGAGAAAAGGCAATTCATCATGGACTTCATCCGTCAACAGGGGGGGCCCTTAGTTGGGCTCGAACCTCCACTTCCACGCAAGTTCGCACCTCGTGAGTTTGATACTCCTGGTTCGATTTCAGCTGCAAAGTCGACCCAAGCAGCGGCAACGCGGCCACCTCCTCCGCCGCCCCCACCGCCTCCAGCTCAGGTGATCGATGCTAGTCTGGTTGATGGTGAGGCCGACGATGTTGTAGAGGAAGAGACCAGCATGGGCACGAGCGGTGCTAAGGTATGGGATTTTATAAAGCGTGCCTCGCAGCCGCCATCCCGTCAACAAGCATACTATGCCGACGAATCACCGTCCCCTGTGCCTGAATCTCCGGTGGCTAGCTCTCTACCTAGTGCTGCCCCGCAGTATTCGGTCCCACCGCCGCTATCACATCCGAGTGCCTCTACAAACGGTTCATCTAGTATATCAGCACCCATACCAGCTGCTCCTCTTCCTGTTGTAGCAAGTGATATGGATGGTACGACTAATGCTCCAACTCATCGTAATTTGCCACCACCACCATCATTCTTAGGTGAAAAGGTCCATGAGGCTAACGCACCACGGCAAAGAAAACAGGTGACAGCATCATCATCATCTAGTAGTGCGCCCAGATTACCGTCTCGGCCACGCCCTGGCGGCGCCGGAGTACCACCGCCACCTCCTCCGTCTAGAGTAGCGGCGCCACCACCACCACCGCGCCGCGGTTTAGGAAACTCTGTTCCGCCTCCTCCGCCTCGTAAAATCGCCACAGCTGCACAGACATTACCTGTGCACCCAACTGCTACCCCTCCTACTCCCGTACGGCCTCCCCCTGACACGCACCTCGACTCATCGGACTCCTCCGCCCGTGTGCCTTCCATCGCTGCGACTAACCATCTGATACCGCCAGCGACACCATCGAGACCAGACATTGAGCTGCAAAGATACTCAGCGGAACCATCGCGACCTCCAGCGGAACCGCCTCGACCTCCAGCTGAACCGCCTCGACCTCCAGCGGAACCGCCTCGACCTCCAGCTGAACCGCCTCGACCTCCAGCTGAACCGCCTCG